>JAPZDV010000010.1:3979538-3996287 GCA_029814665.1 Acanthurus lineatus | reverse complement strand
GTTCTGCTGAATGTCAAAATTTCTGTTTAAATTGTTCTTCTGAATGGAAAATTTCTGTTTAAATAGTTCTTCTGAATGGTGTTGAACAGCAATAGATTGTATTGTGATTTTGATTTTTCTTAAGTTTTTCCGTTTGTTTCCTCCAGAGCTGCGCCCCCCTTAAAATTTTTAGCACCAGCCGCCACTGGTACTGTCAAAGTACTGTTAAAGCCAATCAATCATGTCATCGTGTGTAGGGGTTGGGAGAGAGTAGATTTGGAGCAGCTAGGCCAATCAAACAAATGAGAGCCTATATGTAGCCAGATGTGGATAGGGATTATCTGTGGAAGCTTCCTCCTGTTCTGGGTTTTACTCCATGCTCATTGCATAGCGGTCAAATGACAGGTAATACCAATTTTTTTTTCCAGCCTGCAACATGGTGTCTACAGATGAGGTGGTCCCTGTGCACCACTCCCCTCTACTCATTTCCAGCATTTAGAGCAGTTGTAATGAGGGTAAAAACCTGAATGAACAGAAAAATTGATTAATGCTATCTCTCTGCAACTCTCCAGAAACAAATGCTATCATTATTATTGAATTCAAATGTAGTCAAAGTAATCTATGCACATTAATCAACACTGTGTGGCAGAGGGCCTCGCTTATGTTACACATTTGAAAGAAAACAGAGTAAGTAACTATTCTCTGTACTTACTTTCATCTAAAGAGTTTGTTACGCAAACACTGAGTCATTCAAGAAGAGGAGGAAGGGGCATTCCAGGGTCAACTTTATGGAGCACTGAACCTTTTATTAGAACCACTGATCAATTAGTCTAACTTGGATCTGATTCTTAACCCACACCTGAGTGTGACAGATGTGATGCAGTGGATAAAGCAGTATCTCTCTTAGTTCTCTCTGGCTTTATTAAAGTGAAATTCCACTCTACTACACGATCAAAATACATTAAGTGACATATAAGGTTCAGGGTTTGTGACACGTTTAATATAACACAAAGTTTTTCAAACTTCATATAGATATTTAACTTTTATATATTTAAGCTGTTTATTTAAAGCCAATTAGTCACATAAGGTTTTAAGAGTTAACTGCCATTGTGTTTTCTCTTCTGAAATTCATCCTAATTCAAGCTGTTGCTTGGTATCTCATCTATAATTAAATAAAACTATTTTTCCTAGTCTCTGCTATAAAACACATTTTGTTAAGGGTTTTTACATGGACTACAAATTTCCCAACTGTAATGCCCAAGTCTCACCACCAGATGTCAGTGTACGCCAAGAAATCACTGTAACCTCTATTACAGACTGACGTTCATTCTCAATCATATTGCTATTGTTTTGGAGAGTTGTGAATACTGTATGCGAAAAGAGTATCAGAAGGAAAATACTGCAAACAGACATCTGTTAATATTATATTTAATATTTAATACTCTGAAGACTTTATTTGAGAAAAATATCAATGCTAATTCGCAGTCAAATGTTACATTTACATGTTTGTAGTCAAACGAGTATATTACTATATAGCGCCTCTCTGCTTGATGCTGGACGACGTCATGTAACTACATTAAATAAAGGGAACTAAAAACATGTAAAAAGTATAACTTTTATCTGAAATACTACTTGAACAATAGTAGGCTACATGTAGCTGTTGAACTGCTGAAGAACGTATTTGCTGGCCACAACAGGTGTCCGTTAAATATTTCGGGACAGTCATTTTCGCCGCTCAGCCAATCAGCGCACAGAACCGGAACTAACGTAACCAGGCGGGACCCGGACCTTGAAATGAAACGCACGCAATGGCGGCTGTAACCTCTAGCAGACCGTACCACATTATCATTTTCGGTGCCACTGGGTTCACAGGTCAGTTTGTTGTGGAAGAGGTCGCCAGATGCGCAGCGGAGAGTCCCGGCGGCAGCTCTCTGACATGGGCCGTGGCCGGAAGAAGCAGACAGCGTCTGGAGGACACACTGAAACAAGCCGCGGGGAGCCTGTGTATGTGCTGGACACGGTGAACTGCGGCTAACTTAGACAATAGTGTTTGCTGTCGGGCTTATGCCAGTCAAATGTCACTGCAGTGGGACCCCCATTCACTCCACGCAGTCTTTCTTGTGGTCTTTCGGTGGTCATAAAACTGGAGTTCAGCCTGACGCCCGTCCCCCCTCCCCCAAACATAAATTCTGGATTTTGCCCCCAAACAACTAGCTGGCTTCACAGATGAAATGCGCTCTTTTTGAGTTAGTGAGCAGGGTAACGTCAGCTGAGCCGGACCCCAGGATGAATGACAAGCAAGTCATTCTCCAAGGACACTGTCTGTGTTTGCTGTAGCGACAATGTGGTGGTGTTTCACAGTATCTGAGGACATGTTATTCCCCTCCAAACTTCATACCAAAATACTGACACGTACACATTTACCTGACATGTAAAGTGTAACAGTTAGAATATCAAATGATTTTAGCTTTATTCTGAAAATAAGCTTAAAAGTGTGCTGAAAAATGTTTTTTTATAACATTAAAATTTGAGTAATATGTTTTCAAACTGAAGTTGAAACTCTAATAATGAAAGGGATTTTTCAGACTACTGACACTGTGTATATGAAGGTATTACAGTTTTATTCTTGCGTTGCAGAGTTTAGGTAAGACTTACATGTGACAGATATCCACTGTACAATTATTTAAAGATTCTCTCTTTTCTTGTTCTTTGTCAGCTATGCCAGAGCTAAGGACAGACATTGAAATTATCGTTGCTGATGTGTCCATCGAGGAATCTTTGGCCAACATGTGCCAGCAAGGCCTGGTGATTCTCAACTGTGTGGGACCTGTAAGTATACAGTCCTGACTTTTTCAGTGAGTTAAACCAAGGAAAAGTTTTAAATGACATCTGACACATGATGTTAAACTGTATCAGAAGACACAACACTGTGACCTTTTGGTTGATGATATTATAATAATAAATGTAATATAGTAATTCTCTGTGATGTCTTTGTTTTTTCAGTACCGGTTTTATGGGGAACCAGTGGTCAAGGCTTGTATAGAAAATGGGGCCCACTACATAGACATCTGTGGAGAGCCTCAGGTAGGAAAATAAATATCTATTCTATGTTGTTTTTTTTATATTGACTTAGTCTGATCATGTCCATGTATTTATTTTACAGCCTTATTTATCACTGCCTTTGAAGTAGACAGACTAGATTGAGTCCTGCTTGCCTCTGAAGCTGTGGGAATGTGTTCACACAGTCAAATGTATGTTGTTTCTGTGTATATGTGTACGTGTGTGTATTCACTGTCCACAGTTCTTAGAGCGTATGCAGCTAGAGTACCACACTAAAGCCTTGGATAGAGGAGTGTATGTTATTGGCAGCTGTGGCTTTGACTCCATACCGGCAGACCTTGGTATTCTCTATACACAGAAGCAGTTCAAAGGTAGGTTAAAAAAAAAAAGATTTATGGAGGCAGACATTGTGAGACAAAAGCCTGCAAAGAGTTTATTCAATGAAGAAGTAAAAAAAAACCAGAAAAAATCTTGTGGGTTGTTCAAACCCTCAGTATGTCAAGATGTGCAACATGAGATGAACTAAACACTGGTGAGCTGCTTTTTATTGGCTGTTTTTATTTTCTGCACTTCCTCGTAGTTCCAAAAATTGTAAGATCTACTTTTGCTAAAAAATTAATAGAAAATAAATAAATAAAAACAGTTATAATGCTACATTCCAATTGATGTTACTTGTTGAACTTGGCTTAATTAAATAACAAATAGAAAGCTGTAAACATTTTGTTTCCAATTAAAAAAAGCCTTAAATTGCAGGTTTTGTTGAACTTACTTGGTCTTAATCTGTCTCCTTTGGTGTGTTTTCAGGAACACTGACAGCAGTGGAGAGCTTCCTGAAAATTAGCAGTGGACCCCAGGTAGTCCTCATTACCATAACTTCTGCATTGCATGATGGAACATATACATGATGGCACAGTTCATGATGTGACCGATCACAGATGGTAAATTTTAGAAAAATATCATTTTTAAACAACTTTTTGCATTTTATTTTACTACTACTAGTTAAACAGTAAATGCTTATATAAAGCTAAATTACTCAAGGCAGACACTAATATAGAGCAGTGCTTTTCAACCGGTGTGTGTGCTGCGGCACACCTGATGATCTCTCGCAGCACACACCAGGTGAAAAACACTGGTATAGAGCACAACAATCAATATCCCTGTTGCTCAGAAGGATTTTTAGGGAAATTGAGAAACAATAGATATGAGCACTGTCAGGAAGTGGGGCAGCAATGTTTCACTTCTGAGGGCGATTATTATATTTGACCATTGCCCTTAAAACTAAATCTGCTGAAATATAACTAAAACATGCTACTGAGTATTTTTTGTTCAAGTAAACTACAGTATAAAAATTGTCATTGAGTCACATACAATAGTACATAGATGTAAAATATACCATGCAGTTATAATTAAAAGACCTTTCATTTTTTAAGAATAAGTAAAGCATTTCCCTGCAGGTTCAAGTCTTTTAAACCTGTTTATCAAAAGAAACTAGTCATTCACATTAAACCTTTGGTATTTATGGAGTAGACATGACAACATTTGTTTTCTTCACTGTGACAGAATTTAAAGTTGTCAATCCTCGCAGGGGTCGTCTGGCCACGATGCCACTTGGCAGTCTGCTGTGTACGGTTTTGCAGACAGCAGATCTCTTCGCCAGCTGAGGAAGAAGTTTGGCCACAAGCCGCTGCCTGTGGTGGGAGCCAAAGTCAAAAAGAGGTAAGGCTGTAACTGAGCAATTACTGTCTGGCTTGAACACTCTGAGTAATAACTATTTTATGGGAATGTGGGGCTTAGCAGTGATCAATGAGGAATTACATGAGGTGTGTTTCTTAGTGTACATCAGAGAGGGATTCTCCCATTGAAGCATATATCTTTTTCTACTTTTGACCTACTGTACATATCAAAAATTTGATTCCTAAGTGAAAAAATGAAAGTGAGAAGTGAAAAAATGAAAGTGAAAAAATCAATATTTTTATAATGAGAATATCTTTATTAGCTGACATTTAAGCAAAAGAAATCATCACCAAATAAATTTTTAAATTAAACGTAATGAACATGCAGTACAAACAGTTCTTTTTAATAAGGTTTAGGTTTTGCAAAGAGACTCTTCATTTTATCTCTTCAAGTCAAAATAAAGGATGTTGAACATACCTTACAGGTAAGGTGTGAGGTCAACTGGTTACTGTATATGAGCCCAGCACACCTGGAGATAAAATATTCCTGCAAGACAGCTGCAATTTGCATTCTTGTAGTGTCTTGTGGTAAACTGTCTTGCATTCATTATACAGAGATTTTTCTGAAATGAGGTGCAGCCACGGAGGGACAGATTGAGAAGTCTATCACAGGATAATATGAGCTTGAATATGAGCTTGAATTCTGCTGTTGATTTGGATGAAAACTTTCCTTTTTTCTTTGTTAAATTTGGTTTGTTTTTGTATGTGTGTCCAGGGGTTTTCTGTTTTTCAGCAAGGAGATCGATCAGTATGCCATCCCATTTATGGGTTCTGACCCCTCAGTAGTCAAGAGAACCCAGCGTTTCCTCTATGAGGAGGAACAGAAGTCACCAGTAAGATTATACATTATCATTACAAGAACTGACACCATGTATGGAACAGAATGGTCCATTTTCTATTAACTAGGTTAAGTTGACATGTTCCGACTGGACACAGCCAAAACCATGGCTCCTTGCTTGAGAATTACTCATCCAAACTACTTCACACTGGACACTGTACTATTTACAGCAATACACTACTACTACAGCAGTAACACCTTCCAAATGTGATGTCATTCTGTTGTATAGAGTAACAAAAGACAAATAGATGGAGTGTTTATCTTTAATTTTAATTTGATGCTGTATGAGGCAAATTTCCTTTATTTCAATCAGAGTTGTATCTATCCTCTGATCAAAATAACAAAATCTTAAGAAAAAATATATTTGACTGTATTATTGTTATACTACTGTGGTAAACACCTCAGTATCAGTGGTGTTTTGGCTGTGATGTTGGTGCAGCTGGAGTGTGTCAATGCAAAAAAATCCCACTTAGGTGAGAAGCCCCTTTTTTGAGGGAGACCTGACCTTGGCAATTCTGCAGTTGTGTAATGTGATCAGTCATTTCTAAAAGGTTATGGCTGTTCCTCTCTTATCTAACAGCTTACTGTGCTTTCTAGCTGACACAGAAATGTCTGCCAAATGAATAAATCTAAATGTGTATCTTTGTAAAATCAATAACTTGCAAAACTGTAAATGAAGCAGCAAATAGCTGGACATGTTTTGCTTTACATTAGTGTGCCTCAGGACTAACATTCATTAAATTCTCAGTACTGTCCTTGTTTTTCATAAACACAGTTTGGAACACTGCAGTAAATAACACAAAGAGCTTTGATATTCAGTGTAAAAAGCACATATTCTTGTTTCCACTGCACCTCAGTAGCCAGGCTTTGAAAAGCAAAAGCTCTTTTCCCTGCTGTACCTGTAACTAGGTCAGCCATTCCAGCAGCTGTTACTGTTTTGATCACAGCCGGAGACTTGGGCCTTAATGTAACTATCTCATTAGGTTGTTTAGACCGTCATCCACCAGCGAGTGAAAATATGATGAATCATCTGTAGTGATTCATCACTTTCTTCCCTGCTGCTCATTACTCCTTTGACATCTCATCTCCCCATCCCTCCCTCCTTCCTCACCCCTTCTTTCTGCCTCTACTTGTTTCTCTTTCATACTTCATGTCCTCCTTTCTTGCTCATTCTGATTCTGTATTTCTTTTCACTGTGGCACTTCTTTTCCATCCTCTACCTCTACATCCTCCTTATCCCTTTTCCTCCCCCTGCCTGCTACCACCTGTCTACCTTTCCTTTTAATCGTATCACCTTCTTCTCTTGTTCCTTCCTCCGAGTCTTTCCCTTCCTCCCTCTTCTCTCTCAACTTACCACTTCCTTTTCTCCTTTTCCACTTACCTGCACCTCTTTTCTGCATCTTTCATCTTTTCTCTTTCCTGTTGCCATGTTTTAACATGTACGATCTGCCTCTCTTGCTCTCTCCTCTCTTCACCCACAGGTCCAGTACAGTGCTTTCGTCGGCATTGGTGGCCTCTTCTCAGTCGTAAAGCTCTTCTGTGGGGGCCTGCTCTTCTGGTTCATGGTCAAATTCAGCCTGGGCAGGAAACTCCTCACCACGGTAGCTACTGGTATTTGCTTTCCAAAGCAGATAATCTCAGTCCCCTGGCAGTGGTGTTGCTTTAAAGGCAGCAAAAGCTTTAAGACTCTGACTTAAGATGATTATTGGATGGTTATCGGTTATTGCGACTATTTAAATGAGGATGAATGTCAGTGTTAGGTGCTGGTGTTTAGCTCAGAGGCTTAACCCAAAGCTGCTCTTGTGAAATGCTACAACAGAGTGTTGCAAAAGCTCTGATACTATTTAATGCCTACGAGTAGAAAAATTGTTTAAAATCTGTATGGGTTTCATAGTTTAAGTGCTTCATTAATCAACACTGCAATTCAAGAAAAAACAAAAGGAATTCTGGTGACTAAGTGGTGTCAGTATTGTTAATATTGTAGATTGAGTATCAATTCCTTTTCACACTTTCCATTTTTTATTCCTTTGCGACAGTTACATATAGGGTTTGATTATGGCTAAATTGATAATATGATTATTTTTTTTTACTTTTTACATGTCTCAATTTCCCCTCTTGGCCGGTTGTTAGCTTGTTGATGTCATATGCAGCACAGATTTCTACGAACAGAGTACTCATTTTAAATGTCAGAACTGCAGTCAAATTACATATTATAAAAAAATATGTTAATTTTATATTTCTGGACACCAAAATTTTAATCATGATCAATATTCAACTGTGCAGTTGAAGTTACATGTGTGAATAATAGATTGATAATTTTTTTTTTGTCCTTCCCAAAGTTTCCATCTTTCTTCTCCTTTGGCTTGTTCAGCAAATCTGGTCCAACCATGAAGCAGGTAACATAAATTCTGTATCATTATATTTGTTATCAATTTTTTGTTATTCCAACATGAATTGAAAGCTTATTTGGGGAGTCGCATATTGCCTGCTAGAACGAACTTTACAGCCAAAACAAGGAAATATAATTATCGGTCTGGTTGATTGAGTTCAAATCCCAAATCGTCTTCCTGTGTGATGGGGTGCTACATGACCACACAATGATCTGTCAAACTTAAAATCTGATATTGTTGTTTTACAGGAGTTATTTCTGTGTTTGGGTTTGTTTCTGCTCCTCTCACCGGTTAACAACACGCAAAATGTGACAGTTGGCTTGATGGATTAGTTGATAAGAAAGTTTGGATGGTAAACTCTAAATTACAACACCTACAGATGTTCATTTTGTTAAAGCCTTTTTTGGGTAACAATGAGCTTGAATCAGTAATAAAATTGCAATCTAATATGAGGGAAAGAAACTGAAATACTGCTTTCTTACCTCCACAGTATGCTTTGTATCACGGTTACAGCTATAAACAGTCATAGACCTCTCATGACCTCAACCATGTACACACACGCTTTTTTTTCTTTGAGTTTAGTTTTGTTGTACAGTTTGTTGAACTGTCAAATCTAAAGTTCCTCTCTCCTCATTCATCCTCTTCTCTCAGATAGAAGATACCTGTTTTAGCCTGACATTTTTCGGTGAGGGTTACTCCGAGGGTACAGACCCGACACAGGGCCCACCCAACGCCAAGATCTGCACTCAGGTCATCGGAGCAGGTACAACTGCCAGCTGGCTGCAACTACAGTCAGCTGATGTGTGGTACAAATATATTCCTCTAGTTTTGTTAAACATACAGCTACATTTCAAAATGAATGATTTGGGAATTTCAGCAATTAATTCTCTGATCAATTCATTCATTAACTCATAGTGTTGGCAATGGTGATGATAATTTCCTGAAACAGCTGGTGTCTGTGCACTGTAGTGGGATATTTTTAGCAGTGGATTATTCACATTTCTTGGCCTAAGAGCATTTACAGCAGCAATGATAATTAAGGTCATTGTAATTGAATTTATTATACAAATAAATATTATAGAAATAACCAAACTCTATGTGTTCATGCTAACGAAGAAATTTCAACCTCTGCATCGATGTGGCTCACTGATGTTATTTTGGACCGTGGTGGAGCTTTATGGCACAGAGGAGTAAAACATATCAGGCTTTGAATACACACACATACTTATTAGAAGGATAAATATAGATTTTTGTCTTTGATGGGTTTTTGTTGACAGTGAGACAAGTATAGAATCACAAAGGACGTATCCCTAAAGCACTCACATACTGTAAATAATACCTTGAACTCAGTGTATTTGGTGCTGTAAATAATATGTCTCTTGTCTGTAACTTTTTATTTCCATTTTTTCTTGTTTTTGATCTGATTCACAGAGCCTGGTTACGTAGCAACAGTTTCGGCTATGGTACAAGCAGCCATAACCTTGCTGAATGAACTGCACTCTCTCCCCAGAAGGTCAGTCTTCTCTTTATTTCACTTGTTTTTTTATTTACTCTAATCCTTTCTGTCATAAATAAGGAGATTTGAGATCCTGTCTTATCTTTAATCGTCTGCCTCCTTTCTTTGAGCATTATCTCATAGTCTCTCTCTCTCTCTCTTTGTCTTTCTATCCCTGCCTCTCTGATTTACAGAGGAGGGGTATACACACCAGGAGCTGCCTTCAATAAAACCAGTCTCATTGACCGCCTCCAGAACCACAGCATCAAGTTCTCAGTCAAAAACCACCAGTAGCCATTTAGCAGTAAGCACTGTAAAGGTGACAACACCCTGCAGATAAAGTATGTTGTATTTTTACTGATGTTCCCAGGAGATGTTGCCTCACCTTTCATCCACTCAACACCGCTTTTTACAGTGAGTGTAACTGTAAAATCCCTGAACCCAGTATCTTTTGTTTGTCTGTGTATTAGTTTAGTGATATCACTCTCTGAGTTGTGATTGATATCAGTGGTAATGGAGGGTAACACAACCACTGAAGCAAAGAGAATTTTTCATTTATGCTCATGTTCACTGCAGGAGACATGCACACACTAAGGCCGCATGTGCTGATGCCAGACCCAGTTTTTTAATTGCTTTCCACTTTAAAACAAGACTGTGTGCTTATAGTCACACATTAGTGCTGGACTTCAACACAGTAGAAACAGTTTCTACATATTAGTATTTTAAGCACTATTTTTTCACAGTGAATTAGTGACAATAAGCAAGGCTAATTTTATCAAATTGAATCAAGTTCAAAAATCTTTTTGTGCAAACTTGCACCTGTAATGTAAGAAAACACATATTAAACTTAAGTTTAAACACTATAGAGGACACGAGAGAATTATAATTGAATAGAAACTGCTTTACAATAAACACTCTACTGTGTTTATTTAATTTATTTTTCATTTTAGACTTACAATATCTTGATATACAACGTTTCCAAATTAAACTATGTAAAACGACTTTATCCTCATTATACATTGTGTTCACTGTACATTTAGATTATCCCAGATGTTTTCAACAATGTGCAATTCAGAGAAATTGTAATTTTATTAAAGGTTGCAATTCATTTTTATTTTGTTGTCTGTTAACAACTTGTGGGGTTACACAGTCAGAGCGTGAGGAAGAAAGCTGACAAACATGACTACTTGTTACTTGAATAAAACTTTAAACATTGACTCGTCTGTGAACATATCTGCCTGAGTCAGTGAGAGAGTTTATCATGTGTGTAGGCTGTTAAACGATGAAATAAATGATCCCATGATCCCACACCATTTCATTACATCATCAAACGACTACATTATTTTCATTGTTTTAGTTTAAATACCTCTAGTGGCAGTTGTATAACTGGGAGACTGAGCCTTCTAGCAGTCTGTCAATAATATAATCTATTATTTTGTCTGATGTGCAGTATGTAAGAAAGTATGTAAGGCAAAAGAGAGTGAAATGTAATGTATATCTTAAAATGTTCTTATAATTGTACAGTTGTAGGGACACTGATATACATTAAGAACAATATTTTAAAGGATAAGTCTGGGATAAATCATACTTTTCAAAATTTCAATGAAAAAAGACCAAAACAAGTAACTAATTTATAAAAAAACAGGATCCTGTACACCTTTATGCAACAGACTTTTTACTGCTTATGTAGCCAATATTCATAAATGGGAAGTAACTTGAGAAACTTCAAGTTAATCTACCCTTATCCCATCAATGATGAGTTACTAGTATATAGCTGCAGAAAAACAAGGGATGGGTCAGGATGCCATAAGAGGCATGATGACAAAAAATGAGGTCTATTTTTCACTGGCACAGGCTGAACGTGTCCAGTTTAGAGGTCAGTGTGACTTCATTAAAACTACACTCCTCCTGTACTGTTTCTTACCTTCACTGCTGAAGCTGAGTGTTGCTGAGGCAGTCAAATAAAGCTGTCTGGACCGTCCTCTCCTCCTGTTGTATAATGGTGTCTGATCTGCCTCTGAAGCCTGTGACGCTCTGCCTTCAGGCCGCAAAATGCTGAAGGGGCATTTGAGAAGACCAGTTGTGATTAGAGGGATCGGGGTCTTGGTGAGGTGAATGCTATAATGAGCAAGCGCTACATGAGGAGTGAAGTTTTGCAGTAATCACTCGGTGCCTTCTGTTGCTGCTTTGAACTTGTGGATGTGGTGGGGGGTTATGAAGCCGATGAAAGAGAGGTGGAAGGTTTTGCATTGTGTGAGTTCAAACTCCCAGCTTCTCCTAGCTTTAAAGGATTCAAAACAAGGACTAAATAGTTGATCACTGAACAATGCTTTCCCTTGATAAGTTTTAATATTAAACTTATAAACCCTTATGACACATTTTCCATTGAATGTTCTGTATCATCATGTCCTCAGAAACACAGAGCGACATACATCCCTTGTTAAAAAATATATATACTTTGGCTAGCAACTTATGTGTGCAGACTAATGAGACTGCTGTTTTCCTCCCAGAAGAAACAATCCCTTTTCTTCCACCAGGTGGCAGTGTTTCTTTAGCT
This sequence comes from Acanthurus lineatus, assembly GCA_029814665.1. Classification (NCBI taxonomy): domain Eukaryota; kingdom Metazoa; phylum Chordata; class Actinopteri; order Acanthuriformes; family Acanthuridae; genus Acanthurus; species Acanthurus lineatus. Next base: position 3,984,235 of record JAPZDV010000010.1, on the reverse strand, counting down.
TCTCATCCCTGACAAATATTTACACAGTACAGTCCGACATGACAGTAGAGGTCATTTGGTGTCTTTGGGGATGCAGAAACTGCATGGCCCTAATTAAAAGACCGCGTGTGCACCAACAAAAACCAGAGAAACAGGGATATAAGATCTCTAGGTTACTTTGAGTTAGCAGGCATCTTGGATTTGTGAATAGGATGTTATGTTTAAAAAGAGCTGGCAGATATTGTTTTTACTCTTTGTCCTCATTGTGAGTCACTGTGAGTCCTCTCCGTGTCTCATCTGCTTCCCCTCCCCCCAGCTGTCGCCACTACTCCAATGAAAACATAAATGTACACGCAGAAGGCTGATTTTACCTCTGTGTGCGCAGTGAAAACACAGTCTGCTGACAGAAAATGTCAGTGTGGCAGTCCCTATGTTAAATAGCTCCTGAGTGCAGTGTGATGAGTAGCTGGAGGGATGGGTGGGGTGGCATTTTTTGCCCTGTGTCAGAGTACAAGAATGAGAGAGAGGGGGAGAGATTGCAGTGGTTTCCCTTTGCAGAGCAGAGAGCAGCCCCACCCCTCTCCTCTGCCCCTGCACATCTCCAGGCTGCCACTGAGGCTGTGCAGATATTCATGTCATGTTTCTCACCTCCTCTCCCTTTGGATCTACCAGTCGAACTAATGATCTGCCTGCACTTTCCAATTCAATATATTTTATTGGCATGATCATGATTAAGTACTGGCAGAGCATGTTGTTCAATGCTTGCAATGTAAATATGATCATTTGGAATATGATTGGTTTTACATCATTAAGCAACAGATCATTCCTTCATCCTTCACACCTGAATGTACAGAATAGAGAAAAGACATGAACATCAAAGCTGTTGGGCTGTCTGGCGAAATGATCTGTTCCAAAAACAGTTTCAAAATGATGTAGAAGAAAAATAATAACATAATTTAAACTATATTCTGTAGAAACACCAGATATTTTGCTCTGTTCTGTGTTCTAATTACCAATACAGAAACTAATGACACCCCAAAACATCAGGATGTAATAGAGTTGTTTGATATTAATAATGTGGTAGAAAAATATTTAGACTATTTAGTTTAATAAAAGTAACAATACCACTTTTTTTAAAAAAACTGCTTAATTATAAAAAATATCCTGCAGTTAAATCATCCAAGTAAAATTATTACACCAAATGTTTGCTAACAAAACAAACAGGAGTGATGATAGGCTGTGAGTTATGGCTGCCAACTTATCAATGACTTTAATGGCCCAAGGACTTCACAAAAATGATGTTATCACAATATTTATAGAGGAGACAATATAATGCTATCAGTCAAAATCAATTTATTAAATTCAAGCTTAGAATGGGGGAGAGAAGGGGGGGTGGGGTGGAGAGATACTCTGTAACCACTGCACCAACTGTACAAGAACACACACGCAAAAAAAAAATTAAATAACATTGAATACATTTTTCTTCTTATGTGGGTGGTAACGAGACTCATTGACCGCCTCGAACAAGACTTTTTATTTTAAAAACTCATTATATGAATTGCTTGTAAAATCTTTGAGGAAAGAAATCAGTCACAATAGCTGTTAACAATGCAATAATAATAATTCAGTAAGCATTTCGAGCATATTAGAAATGGTTAAAAGACCTTGGAGGAAAGAGCCATCCATGAATGAGTTCAGTCCAGGTAACATGTTCTGCTGTTTTTCTCTTGATACTTTGATGCATTTTGCTGCTTCTTGAGCGATGTCAGCCTTTTCCTTTGGTAAATATTGAGCTTTGTTTAGGTCTCTGAGTGTGTCACATTCATGGCAAATGTGTTTTATTTTGGTATAAAGCTTCTTCTGACTATGCAGGCAGCAGTGTATCAGGAAGTGTTGCTGTGTTTACCTTTTGTTATAGTGCCTGACAGTGTTTTTTTTTCTCTCTCTTTCTCTTTCTCTGAGTCTTTCATTGTATATTTGTTTCAATCCCGGTCTTACTTTGTCTCTGTTTGGCCTATTTTTCTCCCTTTCTCCTGTGGCATGTTTTATTTGTTCCCCCTCTCTCTTCATGTTCACATAAAACAACATACTGTAGCATTTTATAGGGTCCCCCTCCTCGCTCTCCATCACTTCCCCCTCCCCCTTGATGTAAACGCAGGCACTGGCAGATTGTTTTACTCTTATTCTCTGACCTTTAACCCTCAACACTACACACACCTGACCCTAATTTCCCAGTTCTGCCCTTAAAGGGGCACACCACTGCTTTTACACATCCAGTTTAATTTACAAGTCATGGTTAGCACTTAAACAGTAAAGAACGGAGATATAATGTTCTCTGTGGCTCTGAGGGTGCTTTGTCTGGTCCTGGAAAATAAATCTAATGATATCCTTAAGATTATTTTTCCTGATGATATCATCAGGGATATTTTGACTTGGGCCCAGAAACATTTTTTGGGAGCCTGCATGATAAACTGTGGAAATATGTTTAGATCTACCAGGCAGTAAAGGTCCAACACAGTGAAACACAGTCTCATTAAATATTGACAAAATTTAATCTATGATGTTTGTTTACATGGAGATGATTTTTATGTTTTTTGTGTTTATAGCGCAAAATTTTTTGTGGCTTCAAGTTGTTTGTATGATAGATTTCTGCTACGACAACCTCGTCAAAGTCACAGGGAGGAGGTTGGGGTGGTTGTGGACACGTGGATAAACTTTCTTAGCAGTCTCTTGTTAATGCCCCGTCTATGGTTGAGGTTAGGTTAAGGGAACGAATGCACTTTGGTTGAGGTAAGGGAAAAATTAACATGCTGTCATGAAAATCATGTGTTCATCAAATTGAATATACAGTATTCATGAACACAGACACAATAATGCTAAAACCTAATAATGCTAAGGAGTGCCTTGTTTTTTTATTAAATCAAACTTTTAAGTTCAGCCTCCATCAGTGACCCAGTTATTTTTGTATGGTCCCTTAATGTAAGTGTGTGTACATTTTGGTCTGTAGCAAATTATCTGTGAACTGATTTGAGAATGTGGCCATTTATGAGATCATGTGTTTCTTTCTGTTGCATGTCTGTAAATTTGTGCCTGTGTGCTGAAGGATGCTGCTGTTTCTGCAAGCTCTATTTGCTGACTTAAACTATATCAGTGGTGCAGGAAAAGAAAGATGCTGCAGACACGACTCAGACCGGGAGTTGGTGGAGCTCGAGGGTTTGCCTGCAGAAAGATAATGTGTTTGCACACACATTGCACTGCACTGTTTTAATTACCAGAGTCACCTTCGGGGCAGAACCGCCAGACTGCTAATTTATCTATCTTCACAACTGCCAATATTCACCTGTTTTTAATGTGTGGTGTTATTTTAATAGGCCAGTAAAAACTGAAATAATTTCAGTGTAGTCTTTTTTCCACAAACAGAGGGTCAGTATACTACATAGATTATTTACAAAGCTGAGAAAGACAGATAGATAGACTTTAAAAAAAAAGAAATAGATTAAAAAACATAGTCAGCTTTTTAGCTTTTTTCTGTCACCACATGACCAGCAATCCAAAACAAGGAAAAAGCTAATGAAAACATTAATGACAGCGTATCCAACCTACAGCTGCTGCACCTGTCATGTTGCCATGTCCAGTTATACTTTCATAATGTTTCTTAACCATAAATTAAGCTCTCTATCAGTTCTCTGTGCTTCTCTGCAACAACTGTCCCTAAATGAAGACAGATAATTTTTCACTGAAGTCTGACATGTCGGTGAGGTGATGACCTCCATTTTACATTATGATGTACTCAGTATCCTGTTATTTAAATTCTTTAAAGCCTTTAATTAATATGAGTCTGGTTAGACATGTATGTAAAGTGCTACCTGGCTCTTGGAGGCATAAAAACTGTGAGGTGCTGATTCAAATAAATTGTTGAGAAACTACAAATTAAGTCTCCTTCCTTTTTTATGTTGTGCTCTATCATAACCCTATCTTACTGATATGAAGGATAAAAAAGAGTTTATTTTTCTGCCATCAGTGTTACAGATATTAGATTTTGAATTCAAGCTTGCAGCATGACAAGTCTTTATTGTTTGAGAGAAAAAATAATTTTGCAAGAGAAAAAAGATGTGTAGTATAAAACAAAATTAAGACGACCACCACAATCTGTATACATACCCATGTGTCATTCCTTTGTATCAAGGTCTAGCCTCATTTAACTCCTGATGGACAGACACACAGCAAACTAACTAATGAACCAAAGACAATGTGAGGTGATGAGGCAGATTGTGTTACAGTTTATCCTAAAATCAGAATAATTCATACTGTTCCTGTACTATCCCCTGGTCTCTTTCAAGGGTATTTTTGTTATCCTGCTGAATAATGGATGAGGCATGGACAGAGAGAGGAAGAGAGAGAGAGAGGGAGTGAGAGAGTCCTCTAGCAATTGAGCAATATTGCAGCATTTGTTTCACTGGTGCCCTTTCTTTGCTCATGAGTTTTCTCAAATCTGAATCTGAAAAGAATGATCTAAATCTCCCTTAACATACTGTGATAGTTAGGATTTTTAATCAAACAACAGCTGTCTCATATTTGCATTTAATGCGACTAAAAATTCAGGCATTTACCCCCCCCAACTAGGTTGTATATAAAAAACTCTGCAGTTAACTAGTGGTACTGATACAACTGTAGTTTGTTTCCTTTTTTTTTTTTGTTGCTGCACATATTTATTAAAT
>JAPZDV010000010.1:3914909-3970116 GCA_029814665.1 Acanthurus lineatus | reverse complement strand
TTTTTTTGTTGCTGCACATGTTTATTAAATCAGTTGCTGGAAATAAAACATCATTCTCTCTGACTCTTCTGTGGGGCATAAAAAATGTAATGTTCACATAAAAAGACTTGTTAGCTTATAGCTGTAAAACAAATTCCAACATATTGTAATTTTTTTCCACTTGTCTCTTTTAAATATCTCAAACAGTTTTAAACCTGTGACAAAATATTTTTGGCCATTTGGGGGCATCACAATGATCTGATAACACACTACTAACGTGTGCACATGATTTGCATAGGTATGCGCAACAGAAATTCAAAATGTGTCATGTCAGTTGTTTGAAAACTCACCTTCAGATACCAGGCTGCAACTGAATGGGGTTTGGGTTGTGCTGTAGAAAAGATGGTGTTTTGGATGGGAGGTGGGTGAACAGTTTGCGAAGCTGTTACTATTTAGTCGATGGTGGTAAGGCAATGCTTATTGATGCCAGCCACCATAAAACTCAACAAGAAAAGAAAGCAGCCTCTGTTATTTTCATTTGTAGTGGGAGAAATCACAAGGGACACCAAAGTCCCCCCCCTCACATTGCAACATTACACCTAGCATATCTGAGAAATTTATCACACTCCATCTGCTTCAACTTCCCTTGCGTACTGTATGTTAGATATATATGATATCCGCTGAAACACCATGGAAGTATGTATGCTTGATGTTATAAGATCTTACTGCAGGAACATTCAGGCAGAATGTGTGTACTTACTGACTATCTTGTGTGTTTACACAGTAGCAACTAAACAGACCCTTACATGTTGGGATCTTATTAGTTTTTGTGTTCTGTATTATCTTTATGAGTATAATGCATCTCAAATGTAATGGTGTTCCCTCCAGACGCTGTATTCTCTAAATTAGTCAATAGAGAAGATAACACTTCTTTCTTTGAAATTCAAATAGGGGAAAAGGTGTGGATACATAGTTTTTCTTTTCTTGTCTTTTATTTTGAAAGAAACATGTTTTTCCTTCAGCAGACAACAGAGTTTAATGAATACCTCCCTCCATCCTTCTGTTCTTCAGTCCCTCTGTCCATCCATGTCTGTCTGTGTTTTGTCAAGTTTTGTTTGCAACCAACACGTCAAAGTATTCTAACTGCACTGACATGAAATTTAATGCACACTTCAGTGCCCCCAAGAGAGAAAAACTTCCTGACTTTATGCTTTAAGCAGCTCTAAACTTAAAGTTTGGGTCATTCATGCATCCCAGGGGGATAATAGCCATTGACTGTGGTGATTATATAGGGCAACCATCACGACAAATAGTGGTGATTATTAGATAGCATCACTCCGACATCTATTCTGTATGTTGCTGATCAGCTCTAATACAGTAAGCGCCAACATCTGAGGTCATAAGGTGACTTTCAAGAACCTAAAACTTCTCTTTTGTTTGACAGTTTTGAAAATACTCTTATGAGAAAATTAGACTGTAATGCATTTAATATTAGAGATTGGAAAAACACTTGTGAGTCAGTCTTATATACTGTACAGTGCTATGTGAAAAGAAGTGTGTGGCCTAAATAGCAGAGAAGATTTAGCAGTAAAGACTTGGAATTACTACACTTTTTTCAGTCAAAATTGATTAATTTTGCATAAATGAAACACTTTCTTGTGCTTCTTGAGGGACACGAAAACTTTTTCCTCAGCCAGTTTCTCTCTGTGTGCAGTGGGATAACTTTCTGCCAAAATGTTTACAGGATAGAAAGATAAAATCATGGTCCCAGAAGTGCAAACAAAGAGAATGAATGAATGTATTTGTAAACTAAATGTACTGTTCTCAAGTTAGCAAGAACTCAAGAACATGCATTTCCCCACTTTTCATGAAAATCAAGTTAACAGTAGAAATTTAACTTATTACTTCAATGAGTAACATTTTTTTGACAAAAGGGGACACAGCATTAGCTTACACCACATTGTGATACACTAAGTGGGTGTGTCCTGAAAAAATTGACAAAATGAAGTTAACCTCATAATCCAAACAATTTTTAAGAGCATTAAAATTCACATTTAAGACATTTTAATTCCTAAAATTCAGATGATTGGATTCAGACTTGCATAATAAACATTACTGGTGTTTTTTTCTCTTAGAATGTCACTAATTTAGTCTTAAATATGTCATGTTGAAGAGAAATACTTAACATTTGAAATCATGTTTTGAGGGGCTTTAAGCATCACCTTGATTGATTGTCTCTTGAATATTGACCAAATCCTCTACATTTCACCAAAAACGGACTATTTCTTCAAAAACAGTACTTAAGCTGCACACAGCCAATACACATCTCTGCCAGTGTATTTCTCATGTGTCTGTTCAATGCATGTACTGCTCTCTGCCTAGAGATGATGCTTGTTGGGTGGACTGTGCCACATCAGTGACAATCTACATGTACAAAAGCACGACCTGAGTGGTGCTTCTCTGCAAATATCACCCTGGACCTTAGAGAGAGAGACCAAAGCCTCTCGACTCACAGGAGCAATAAAGACAGACACGGGTGAGACTAGGGTTTATTACTTTTAATCAATTCAGCTAGCTACAAAATGTCCACCACTTCACACACTGACAGGATACAGAGAGGGAGTCTTTTATTACATGCGTTGAGGACATCAATCTCACGGTTTAACCTATTGTGTCATCCAGGTTTAGGTATTTAATCACCTTACTCTAACTACTCAACATTTTGGCGATTTGGTGTGCATAGCTCTAAAGTACAGAAGCAACAAAAAACCTTTTGTATGTATTTTTTGTTTCAGAGTATAGTTATTGTTATTCAATATTATCATTATTTTTACCAATAACAAACCACACGGGGAGAATAAACTTACAGATACAGTCTTCTTATAAAAGTAAGGTCTCTCAGAAATATGCGTCTTTGCTTTACATTGCAAACGTTTATTTTTTTTTTCAGAGCATCCAAAACCTATGTTACAGTACACAACCAGTCCTCATCTTTCAGCACATAATCAACAACTTCATCATTGAACTGCATAATCATTTAGAAAACAGGTCATTTTTTTTGCAATACAACCCCAAGTCCTCATATTTTTTCATCGTTATCTCACTTTTTTGATCCCTTTTGCATTATTTTACAACGAGATGGTCACAGTCGGTAAATATATCGAGACAAAAAGAGTGGCACTATTGCAAACTTGCAGGAGTATGGAACGATCAACTGTGTCCTAATACTGAGCATGCGTTTTGTCAATTTGCTACTGCCATGTTATCATTTTTTATATATATTTTTCAGACAGGTTTTATTTATAAGACTAAAATCTACCATTTGTCATGCAGAGAACGCACAATTCACATCACTTGGAATGCAATGTCTAATACAGCTACAGAGAGTCTAGTTGCACATTGTCTAAACAGGAACTCAGTATGATTGCAATGAAGGAAAATGTACCAACGACTGCCTTTTGATTGTAAGTGCTCTTCGCGATCCCATTCATCTGTACCGCCGCTCAGTAATTGTTACTCATGTTCTATCAGTCTTGTCCCTTTTGTCATGACAACACCAAAATAAGGAGCATGACAGTAGCCTAAATGGAATGACACAATTTTACTAAGACGATACTGAGATACTGAAAGAAAAAGAATCAAAACAAACAGCTTGTATAGCATTCCTATTATATACTTGTCATCCAGAGCAGTGTACTTTTATATATATATATTATATATGATATATAATAATATATGATATATATATATATATTTTGATAAAGAGAATAAAAACTTCACAGGTGAGCTAGAGAGCCATCAAGTCAGCACTATATACAACCTTTGGAAAGAATGATATACGGAGTATAAGAAATCATCTTTTTACGAGGACAATCATCTTGAAAAAGCTCGACAGACGACACACAGAACAACATTTACAATGGGAAGGGGAGGTGATATGTGCATGTGTGCAAACCTAGAAGGTCAATACCATGATGAAAGCATGTCAGCGCCTGTCGACGTGCGGCGCGGGATGCCCACGCTCTGAGCACAGGGCGTTTAGCCACTGCCCAGCATCTTTGTGGCGCGCTGGTTGGCCTCGTCAATCCTGGTCTTGTTGGAATCAGCCTGGATGAAGGAAGAGAGGAAAAAGGAATGAGAAGAATATCCGTTAGCTTTTATTGGTTGTTCTGAATAGAAGTGAGGGAAATTAGATAAAGGCCCTTGGCGTGCGTCTTACCTTCTCCATGATCCTGTCGATCTGGCGATTCTGGGTGTCGATCTCGTTGCCCATGTCCAGGGCCATGTGGCGCAGGTTACCGATGATGCCACCCACCTGCTCCAGGTTCTCATCCATCTCATTTTCCCGGGCATCGTCTGTTACCCTAAACACACACACAAAAAAGGTCAACTTTGAATACTGCGACATCTGTATGAGCACAGGGCCACACACACCACATATTGCAACGCTGACCAGGCTCAGGGAGGCGCTCTCATCCATATTTCACCTCTGATCTTTCATTGTGTCTGAAGAGCAGCTTCTAACCTCAGACCAGGCATCTTGACACTAGGAGCTTCTTATGCAATGCAGTTTATATTTTATTTTACAACTGTTTTCTTTTAGTTTTAATCACGTAATGTCAAAAATACTTTTAATTTTGATAACTTATAGTCCTATTCACAATATAAAATGATCAGTAAAGATATCAGCTGGAGGAAGAATTGGAGATGGTAACTACACAAGTTAACTGAATGTTTATTCTCCATAACAGTGTAGATAGTAATCTTTAAAGATACTGGAATACAACTGCTATGGCCAGCAGGTGTGAGCCAGAAGGGAATCATGAGTCTGGTTGTTTATGTGTATGTCTGTGTGTGCGTGTCTGTCCACAGTTTATCTTGCATACTACTGAATCAATCCGCCTGATTTTTTTTTGCACATTTATAACTATGCTCAAGGTTATGCTGCTTCACAATTTGAAAAAAAAAAAAACAAAACAAAAAACCCCCCAAAAAACTATTTTATTGATTGTCCTGTTACACTGTGTACTGCTGACTCCTCATTCCGGTTAACTAGCCGGGGCCACAAGTGATCAACAGCTACTTAAGTCTGAGATATAGTCTCTGCATATGGGGGCAGTGTTGGGTGGAGTATTGAGGTAAAAGCACAGTTACCCCCTTAAAACTGGCTTTAAAAAATATTCTCAAGTACACATCAGAAGTACCTGGTTAAAAAATTACTTAAAGTACAAGTTAAGTTCCATTTTATACTTAATGTTTTCCCTCTTGTCATACCCTCAAAGATTAAAGTTACATTCAAATTGGACATCACTTAAGCTAGCTAGCTCAGTATATTTTCACCAATAGTATGAGCAACCAACCCCAATAAGCTTGCTGAGGTTAGAGGTGTTTTTAAAGCATCATTATCAAACTGTTCTCTGTTTTAGATGTTGATTAAAAAAGTGAAGCCAGATGTGAGGCTGCCCCTGAAAGCTGCTTCTTCTCCTAAGTTGTTCCATTATCAATCCATCCTGGTAAAAAGTCAGGTGGTGCTCCTCTATTAGACATTAAAAGCAGACTCTAAAAGGTATTCTATAAGAGCAGAAGGGCAGTTTCAAAAAGTTCCCACCGACACACCCCAAGTCATATCTAATGGTGACCTGCACTGCATTGAGTGCAATTTCGTCCTGTTTCCCAGCTTTATGCTTAGCGAAGCGAACTGCCTCCGGACTGCAGTCTTAGATTTAATGTACACATATGAGGGTGTTATCACCTTCCTATCTATCTTGCAGTAAAAGAGTGAATACGTGTTTCTTAAAAATTTCTTACTACAAATGTCACACCCTGGACCGGACTGCTTTGGTCTATCTCCTTCTTGTAGGTCCCAAAATAACAGCCAAACCTCCACATGAATACTGGAAACACACACCTCTTTCTGCCCACCTATCATTACTTTTGCATCTCCTTGAATCATCTCCATCCCCCTCTCTTCTAACCATCCACTTCAGAGCTCCCATCATACCTGCGGATGAAGCCTCCACTGATGGCCATCTGTTCACGCTCGTCCACCACGCGGGCGGGCTGGCTGGCCACAACCCCATCCTGGTTGTTCCCCCAGGCCTTGCTGGCTCCGCTCTTCATCCTGACCGCCGACAGTGAAGGGGGAGGGCGAGGAGGGACAGTTACTCAACAGTTTGACTGAACGATTCCACATTTACCTCAACCAGGCTGACTTCCCATTAGTCAAATCTACAAAGAGAGCCTTGGATTTGAGGTACTGCAGCAGCATATACTATGTATATAATATATGTAGCGTGATCTAGCGTGATCAGCTGACACAAAGGTGTTATTTGGTTTCATGCATTCAGCACATAAATATATGGTAGGGGACTAGACTAAGTCAAGCAAAGCATAGCAGGCATGGACTGGTTGGTAGACTGGGTTTGGCAGGTACAGGCTGTCTGTTACACAATAATAATGTGTGTGATGTTATATCTTGTAGGTATATAACATACTGTTCAGAATCAGGCACAAGTCACATCTGTCTGTTTGTATAATCATGCATTTAATAGCCTCAACATGTGGGATGACTCAGTGTGTGATAATACTCCATCTCTTTCTTTTTTCTTTCATTAAATCATCCTCTTGGCACTTCTGTGTTGTTGCAATGATCAAACCCCACCCCACTCCCACAGTAAAAATGTCCCAGTGTGACAGAAAACAGAGAAGAGACGAGCTTTTGGCAGACACACAACACAGAGTGTACAGGACTGTCACATCGTTAGGAGGGACGACGATTAACGTGAAGAACAAACTGCCAAACGACAAAAGGAAAACACGACAAAACAAGAAACTGGAGGGAGTCGACAGAGAAAAAACATCATGGCGCACAACGCCTGGGCCCGCGGTAACACCCGCACCTCCACCCCCCCGCCCCCGCCTTCTGTGTTTTTTTAAATGTCACCGCTTCTTTTTCCAGCTTCAGAGTTCTGGACAAAGCTGGGGTGTCAGGTTGCGGTGAGGAAGAGGAGTGAAGAGTGCGATGAGGATTTGGGCAATCACACATCCCTTGGATTTATCTCTTTACATACAGCTGTGCTAACACCATATGCAATCACAGCTTGGCGGCATGGCTCTGTAAATGTCACCTCACTGTGCCTGTCACACTTCAGACATCAGATTAAGCATCTGATTTGGCACAGAAGATTCAGGGATAAAGGGGAAGGTAACAGATAGAAGTTCATCTTTATATTTGTTAGTTTCTGTTTTATTACACTGTTTTTAAGGCACTTTAATGGCAGGACAGTCCAAAACTCATAAATGCTCTCATGCAGTTTAACACTGATATTCCTGAGAGATAAATCTTATATTTATAAATATTTTTTTCTCCATCCATTCAACAATATGCTTCTTTGCTTACATTGCTTCAATAGTTGCTGAGTTTTGTATAACCTTGGATTGTTGTGTGGATGTATTCTAGCTGTATCAGGGATGGCGTTGGTTCAGCCTCCTACACTGCTTTTATTAATAGAAATGGACTGAGGCAAGGCTTCGCTTAGCTCCCCGTCCCTGCTGACACACACCAGTGTGGTAAACACACACGCTACCCTTGTCTGAGTCCTTCCTTCTTCTTTCTAGTTTGTTTTTTTTTGTCTCAGCTTTTTGTCTCTCTTTCTTCTGTTTTCTAATATTCTACATTCTTCTCCTTTCTTCTCCTCCCCTCACCTCCTCTCTCCTCCTCTCTCCTCCTCTCTCCCCTCCTTTCCACTCCTCTTCTCCTCTCTCCTCACTTCCCCTCTCACATTACTCTCCTTTCATTTGATATCTTCTCCTTTGCAATTTGCTTCGTTGCAGTCTCAGAATGGATATAATGTATTTCTCTAATCAGCTTTGCTTGTTTGAACCGAGATGATCTGATTAGATCACGAGTGTTGCAGATCCTGTGGTAAAACTGAGCTCGTTCTATCTAATTCACTCCCTGAGTGACCTGAAAGTTGAGCTATCCACTGATCAAAAGCTACCAACAGTGGCATGCAGACAGAATCCAAATGCATTAAGTACCATAAAACCAGGAGTCAGCTAATTCTGATAGACAGCCAGCATGCTGAAAGGATTATAGAAATATCCCGGCATGTACTGTGGAATTAAGACTCCCTCTCTGAGTGGTGAAAAAAAATTCCAACAAAAATATGTCTTTCTTGTCTTTCTAGCATCCATCTACATGTGCATTCAGTTTGAGTCAACTTCGCAGCAGGCAATCATGCCACTATCTGATATGGCTGACCTACATGTGAGCGAGTTCCCTGCGGGAGAGGGAGCTTAGCGAACAGTAATGTTGAACAGCCAGTGCCAGATAAAAGCTAATTTAGCACAGCGCTCTGCAGGAGAGGTGGCACTGCAGAGAAACTGCAGCAGAACCAGAGGGGGAAAACAAGGCAGCAGTGGGTTGAATCTCCACGCGGGGCCATGTAAAGACAAGGTACCACATAGTACATGCGCAGTGGCGTGCTGTACCCATTTTACACAACAAACATTACTTCATCCCTGATAATATAACATCTCACTGCGCATGTGACTTAACCCAGTTTCCTGCTCCCAAAAACAACACAGATATCTCCTGTTTTCCTCCTTTGCTTTGAATATGTCATATTGTTATTTTTGCAGGGTGTTCACTGCCTTTCTTCTTGTATCTGAAAATATTGTTATGCAATAACTACTACTTTTTAACAATTCTTGTTTCATTTTCTTATTTAATGTAAAAAAGACCTAAAGTAACATATTTTTGTTACTTTTATTATTTGGTCTAGTTTATAAAATCACATTAATATGGCTGTTAACATCCTTAAAGTAGCCTATATCAATATTTTTTGGTGCTCCTAAATGCAAGTTATATTATTCAGTATTTCCTCAGTATTTTTGCACAGTTTTAGACACTAAGAATGTTGCTGTGCACAATTCAAAATACTTCATCAGGTTTTGCTTTTTTTTTCCCTTTCAGAAATGCATCTTTTTTTAAGCTAAATCTTTACCAATGTTTTTCTCCCCAGAACCTTGAACCTTTTTAAAATAAAAAAATTCCTACTGAGTAAATTCTGTTTATTCCCTGTTTACCAGAAAGAAGTCCCCCGGCTTTGTACCCACTGTGGTGAATAAAACATAAAAAAAAAAAATCCTGTTCATCATCATCATCACCATCAACATTATCAACATCACCTTTATGTTAATATCTGCATCATCATGTGTAGCATTGCTGTTATGAGTTGCATTGTCATGCATGCATGAGCATTCAAAAGGGTCATGCTCGCCAGTCATTCCATGTCATTGGCGCTTGGTGGTTCAAAAATGGTGGTGGGAGAAGGGAGGTGCTCAGGGGGAAACAAAAAGATCTAGTTGCCTGCGAAGAGGTGAGGATCTACTGGATGTTAGAGCGGTGTGGTGGTGGTAGAGATCATGCAGATGAGGAGAAGTGTCAAACAGTCCTGGATCAGGCTGACCAAAAGCATTTTGGGACCAAGATCATCAAATTTCCAGCTGGAGTCAACACATAAAATGATCTGAGTGCCAAGATGTTTCTGGAACCCCAGCCCTGCTCTTTTGGTTGAATCTATGTGTACAGTTAGGAAGGCCAAAGCTGCAGTGATATCATTGTAGAAGTCCCCTTTTGTCATCACTTTGCCTTATTACTAAAAGAAATAAAAAGTTGGACTTCTACAATGGCTCCTCCTGAATGTAGATAACTTTTATTTCAAAGGTGCTTGGAGAAGTGGAAGCTTAGAGAATAGGGCACCTGGCGAAGGGCACTTGGTAGAAGAGTGTTAAGAGAGGCACTTGTTGATGAACCACAGACTTGGCTGAGTGGAGAAGAGCTTATATGGAGGACTGGACGTTTTGCATTTGGCTTTTTAGGATTTGGGTCAGGTAAGACTGTTCAAAAGCAGCAGCGAGATGATAGGGTTTGGTGTTTACTTGGTTACATGTCACATTACATTTGGAATTTGGAAGTAAGTGTATTTTCTCAGTGGCCAATCATGTAGTGATAGCTCAGACTGCAGGTCTGTAAAATGCTTTCCAGTTGTGGAACTATAAATTCTAGGACACTGTGTGTCTAGGGGCCAGTCTATGGGAGGTGGTGCAATAGAAACCCAAGGCTGCTGCATGTGCCCGCAATACTTGTCACATTGTCTGAATTTTTCTTCAAAGTCAAACTGAAATTAAAATTCAGGTTTGGAATAAGTGTGCACTATATACTGTTTATTCTTGGTGTCTTTTGTTGCCTCATAAAAATTGTAAGGACCAAAAAGAGTAGAGTCAAATAGATTTGGAGCTGAGATCTAACTAACTTTAGCTGAATCCCCTCCTTTCTGTAATTCAAGATGAGCACATCACTGTGTGTGTGGGATGACTTAGTAGGTAAGAAAAAGTACTATCTAATGAATATTACTGCTAACATAAACAAGCTAGGCTAACTTGTCCTGGCTTTCTGGTGTAGGGCTACTTAACCGAGATCGCTCGCTTATTACTTTCAAGTGAAATACAAAAAAGCATGTTTACATGCAAAATGAAAACATGTACAAAACAGAAATAAGAACAGTGTCATTATTATCAGTAATATCACACGAACACTGCCATTGCAAACATTTATGCAGAGTCTTGAAGCTTAAGTGCTTCTTTCAAAATGAAGTGTATTAAAAAATTACTTTAATGCACAATAACTGCATCGTCATGGTAGTTTATTCTTGAACAAAAATTGAAAAGAATTTCAATTTCAGTTTGACTTCGTTTGTACTGTATATATGTGTGTCTGAGTGAGTGTGTGTGGTAGAGAAGGTATCTGAAAGCGCATCTTTGCTTCCTGTGTCCACCTCATAATGACGTAAAAAAGGGCGTAGCCAGAAGTTATTAGGAGCTGGAGCAGAGCAGACTATAGGCTGATGGCCATCGTGATGTCACTTCTACCTCGATTGTATTTTGATTGATTAGATATTTATTCTTATTTCTTAATGGCAGGCAGGCAGGCAGGCAAGCAGCACCTACTTGTTACATGGACAGGAGCAAAGACCACAGAATTTCCCTAGATCGTTCAAATTCTTTTCTGCATCCTTCATGTCCTTATTGATTTGGTCCATTCCCTCCTCGATGCGCTCCAGTTGCTCTGATTAAACACAAGTCATTTATCCCCCACAGAACGAAGCACGAGAAGAGAAGGAAGAAGAAGAGAGGAAGAGAGAGATAAAGAGAAGACAAAGGAGAGAAGACAACAACTTCAGACACTCACTGTGACAAAAGAAAGTAAAACAAAAAGAAAAAAAAAGAGGAAAAACTGGACGCCACCACATATGTAAAGAACCTTTGGGGCACATTGTCAGTACCTACTTGTTACATGGACATATGAAAAGCCCACAGCATTTCCCTAAATCTTTTAAATTTTTCTCGGCTTCCTTCATGTCTTGGTTGATATGGTTCATGCCATCTTCAACACGATCGAGTTGCTCTGGTCAGGACAAAGGGATGACAGTAGTGGAATGAATTTCATTGACTGATTGACAGAAATATGAGTTATGATGAGCAGTTAGTAAGTCGTGTGTGTACTCTGATGTATATTTTCTTGTCTGTGTCGGGTTGAGAGATAGAGACAGGTAGGTTTCTATTGAGTGGATCAACTGGTAGGATCAAAAACAATTATGTGCACTTGTGGAATGGGCCACAGAATGCTGTGAAAAGCACAAAAATTCAAATAATAACAGTGAATTTTATTTCTCAAAGCACTTGGTAAATTGAGTTTTTAAGTTTAAATCTTTCAACTTTATTTCTAGTGCAATGGTTCAACATTTTTTGACTTAGCTAATTTGCTAGATGAATGATACCCCTTTAATGTCAGTACACTAAATCTGTAACTAGATCCAGCTGCTGGTTAGTTTAGAGAAGTAATAAACTGGAAATGGGACACAGCCAGCCCATTTCTGTCCAAAGGTAACAAATATCTGCACTTCAACACTGATTTAGCCTATTTCACACACTGAAAGCATTAAGGAGGTACTAGAATGTAACCGCTAGCTGTTCTCGCAGGCTTTCGGTCTTTATGCTAGGCTAAGAAAATTGTCTCTTCCTGTTGCTTCATATTTTATTAGAGGTATCAATATTGGCATTTAAATTTGTACAAAAGGTAAATTATATATATTTCCTAAAATGCCGAACCATTCTGTGTGACACATGTTAAGTGTCAAAGTCAGGTATTTGCTGCCTTGCGGTTAAAAGTCCATTTGTGTTCAGATCATATCACAACTGGCTGAGAGCTAATAATGGCATCGCCAGCATGGTGCATGATTGAAAGGTCTATTTTCTCTTTTGTGAAGAATTGTTGAAGTTATGCTGCTACTTTTTGCTTCTTTCAGATGGAAATTACAAAATGGCCTTGTTAGCTTAAAACCACAAGATGATTTACAGCATTTTAGCAACTTTATACCACTGTTTGATATTACATGTTCTCTGGTTTGACTGAGCCTTAGCAGCCATACATGGTAACATAACATTTTCTGGAAATAGTTGAATAGTATTGAAATATAAATCTAAGCAGCATCATGGCCCAAGCACACAGTGTGACAAAGCATGAGCATGGTAAATATACTATTTTTTATGCGAGGGAACTTCAAGTGGCTACTTAAATTTACTAAACCACTTGGTACTTACTGCTGAAATGGAGCAAATACAGCTGGTCTATTTAACTGAAAACTGCTTGTTTTGCTTGTTTTTCTTTGGAAATGTACAAGGTAACTAAACGGATTTCGAATATGATTGGATTCTGGTTTATGAGCATCAGGGTCTTTGTCATGCTGATGTGGTGGATGGTGAGTTGGTGACGGTTTCCACAGCACAAAGAATTATCCATCCTGATTGTGATTAAAAGAAATCCGGTGCAGGCAAAGTGTGAAAGGGTGACGTACAGTTAAATATGGAGCAGAATCAAAAAACAGTTCATTGACTTTTTCAGATTTGTAAAATCCCTGGTTGGCATGCATTTATGTAAATGTATTCAACCAAGAAAGAATCCATGTTAAGGTGCTGTTATCGGAGTGAGGTGAGGTAACTAACGGCACTGAGCATTCTGCGCTCATTAAGGAGTGATCTTCAAGAGAAAGTGATCAGTGGCAGCAAGATTTTTAATCATATCTTTTTATTTATTTCACTAAAAGCAAATCTCGCTTCACCTTTTAATAACTGTCTCCAGGATCAAGCACTGCAGAGCTACAGGCTCTTCTGCCTGCACAAAGTCAATAAAGTAAGGTCAGAGGTTAGCTCAGGCTTACAGCTGCCTGTGTATCCAGTCAGCTGATGCAATTGGTTTTGGAGAGGCGATCCAGTGAGTGCAGAATAGCTCTGTGGACACTAGGGATGATGGGATAAATGGATGGTCAGAGGAGGGATAGAGATTTCATCCCCCTGAGTGAACAATCATGTTGGTGCAATTAAGGCTACCTCTATAGGACTATAAATATAGGACTGATAAATTGATTTAAATGGCTTAAGCAAGTTGAAAAACTGAGGCCTCCATAGAGCCAAATTTAGCTGAAGATACATTTTCATACTGTCACACTACCACTATTTGCTATTTGATGCTACACATTTTAAACCATGCTACTTATTATTTATTTAAAAAGTTATCTATTGTGGGACGGTGGCTCACGTATTTACAAACTGCAATTAACCAGGGATTATACAAATCAGTTGATAGAGGGTTGATAGAGAAGTGACTGAATATTTTGTCATTACCAGCTAAATCGATCGTTTTTCTCATCCACCTCATGTATTCGTACACCTCTGGACCATTAGCAGGGGCTGCAAAGCTGGTCTAAGACCTGTTTGGACATTTAGGCTTCCAGGAGTATTTGCTTATTAAGAAAAGGCTACAGACATGTTGGCCAAATTATAGCAATTTGATAAGACACGTTTAAAACAGAACTTATATAACCTTTATATAAAAGAGTGTATACAAGGTATTTATTTGGCATTAAGATTTCTTAGCCTATGTGGTAAAATCTGCTGGCATTAAATTCAAGGCTATTAAGTCTGTTGCACAGACATAACTGCATTTCAATCACATTAACATCCAAACAGTTTTTCCTCAGTAATTGTAGAGAAGATTATAGCACAAATAGATCCCAGAACAGCCCAGAAGTCACCCTGCAATAGATTGCCACAGGGACAAACAAGTTAACCCTGCTAGATTCTGAACAATAAATAATTTATCTTGATGTTGAGCTGTAGGGTTTTGGCACTGCTGTGGCTAACATGAAATAATCTTCTGTTCATAATTTGGCACTTTCAAGATTTCCTTTTCCTGTCTCTGTTAGCTAATGGAAATAAAACAAAGCTGCTGGCAAATAAAAAGCAGTTAGGCAAAACCATGAAGAACAATGTTAGACAAAGGAAACGAAGGTTAAAAGAAGCTGAAAGAAAGAAAATTCACCCAAAGTCAAACTGGCACCCTTGATCTTTAAAATGAGCCATGCATTAAATTAAAACCCAAACCTGAAAATATTACTCTAAAAAAATCACAGGAACAAAATGTTTTTTTTAAATGCATTTAAAAAAACAAGCATCTGTAAATGAAACAATTCATCTGTTCACAAGTGTTTTGGTACTATAAACTTATTCCCAACATCACCATATGTTAATGATAATGTCCCTTGTAGTTCACAGACTTTATTACTTCTTCTAAATGCAGATTTATAATACCTTTGTTTAATTTTAATAGCTCAGTTATTGAAACTTATATGTTATGACTAAAGATCGCAGTCCCCCCTTTGTCCGACTTACCTCCCTGCTCATCCAGCATAACCAAAGTCCTGATGCCGGCATCTTTGCTCTATTCCCCAAAGACAGCCAGGTAAAAAAGAAGGGTGAGGGAGGAGGGGAGGAAAAGTGAAACGAAACAGAGGTCAGTAATGAGGCTACAACAGCTCAGGGGATCAGTGGCCACTGAAAAATATGAGCTGCCATAAACAATTTCCCCTTCTTATTTTCCTTCCTGGACAACAATTATTTTTTTCAATGCTCTTTCTCCAAGCATTGGATTTTTTTTTTGCATTCTAGCTTGTCTTTTACTTCACCAAAGCACAATGACTGAGAAAATCAAGCCAGCACAAAGGAGGGAAGTCAAGGCTTTATTGGAATGCTTTTAAATTAACGTTTGTGACAAGGTTTATGTTAAAATGATTAAAGAAACTTATTTGGCCTTTTGGGAAATATACATACTTTTTTGTGGAGAGTTTTGAGATAAGATGGGTACCACTCCCATGTTTGTATGCAAAATATGCAGCTACAGCCAGCAGTTGTTTAGTTTAGATAGCTAGCTCATCTCTAGTCACTGAGCCAACTAAGACATTATTTTAGCATTTAACTCCCCATACAACCACAAATGGGATCTGATAGTCCTAGTATATTAACTTGTGGGTTTTAGAAGTGTTAGTCCATTAACTTTAGAGAGAAGTAAGCTAGCTGTTACAATTTGCTCAAAGTCTCTGTGCTACATTAGCCTCTTGCTCTAGCTTCCCATTTAGCATACAGCTAAATAAGTGGTATCAATGCGTTCAGCTAACTCTCTACAAGACATAAAACAAGTATACTTCACAAAATGTAAGAACTTTCTAATTAAATATCCACAATGAAAAACAGAATATGTCTTAAAATCAAAGTAGAGAGTAGAGATAGCTTAGAAAGTTTCACATGTGCAACACAAAGACCCATATGAAAATGTAAAAGTTGGTGTTTGTGGTGTCTAAGAAATCTTGAATCACAAAGAATAAAATTGAAAGTAAACCTTGTATTGTGTAAAGCTGAATTAAACTTCATTATAGCCTACTCTGTGATCACATTGTTAATGTTTCTCTTCTCCTAAAGGAGTAAATTAAAATATTTTGCACCCCCACCCCTGTTTGCCTGGAGGCCGATATTGATTAGACCATTACACCTTAAGCAGGGAACCTAGAAACAGCCCCCTGGAGATCGAAAATAATAATGCTGACAGCAAAGGGAAGCTCTCATTAAAATGAGAACCCTGCCATTGGATTTCTGTGTACAAATGACTCAATTTATAACACAGGAACCCAACACTGTTTCTGTCTCACCATCTATGCGACTTTTGAACTATGTATTAATATTGCATGTAATTGTAGAGTAAGACTATTTCTTTTTTCCACAAATTTAAAATGGAGATTCTCAGTGGGTCCTCTTTCAACCTTTCAACCGTCAGATTATCATTTTAATTGCTTCCTGTGACTGCAAACCATCTAAACAGCTGAGGCTGCAACAGTAGGCTAAAGCTATTAGTCACTGATAGGCTGGGTTGGCTACAGGTTTTGATGCTGATAGAAAGAGTGAGCCAAGGCAAATGCAACTCTTCCTCCTCTCTGCTTCTTAAGTAATTCAGAACTGCCGCACTAAGATGTGGCACCTGGTTCAGCCTGATAGGCATAAATAAGATTATGGTGTGGCAGCGTACACACACACACACTCACTCGCACACTTTTGAATGCACAAACGCACACATACACATCATTACATACACATCCCCCATTCCCATGCCTCCTCAGCAGTTTGGGAGGAAAGTCACATTGATATTTTGAGAAGCGAGAGGGGAGCAATAAGGAGTCTGTGGTGTATAAATTATTCTGTAATTCAGCAAGGCTCCATCCGAGAGAAATCCCGAAGTAGTTGAAATGTGTCCCTGGGGAAACTCAAAGGAATAATCAGCCATGATTCCATGCAGAGCTGCATGACTGGAGGTGGTTCAGAGCCAATTCCTCATTCAAATCAGGTGGACAGATTGGCACACATTGGCAGATTGGATATAAATTTACTAGACTTTCATGTACATCAGACTATGGATTAGAGATTATAGTTAGTGCGCTGCAACATAAAGGATTTTTCCTGACTCAACAGCAACTTTCTACTATGAAATAAGTCATTTTAGGTTACAGCAGTCAAACTAGGCTGATTTGAGTTGATTTGTCTGATGTTAATTAAAATTTTCTTAATTTCCACACTAGCCTTCCTCTTTAATCAGTTGATTTTAACATTTGGTTTTAGAAAATTTCAACTTACTTTTACTTTAGACTGGATACCAGAAATCCTGAGTTGTATCTTAAAACAGATTAAATGTCACAGTAGGACATACCAGCCTCATGTTGGCTAAGCAGTTTAGAGAGGAGACTCATTTTCATCATTATCAAAGGAGTAATCTTTTAAACGATGAAACATGATCACAAAAATGATCAAATCTATTCCTCTCTTCTGTATTTTCTCTGTTTGCTGATGTGTTTTCCGCAGCTTTGCCGTTTAAGTTTTTTCAAATTCCTTGTTCTCATTGTTACCTTCCCCCTGTCTTTCTATCTGTTTAACAGGAGAAGAAGGAGGAGTAAACTGTCCCCTTTCATTCCCCTTGCGACTACCTCTCCTTCAGCCTCCTCCTCCTCCTCCTACTGCTGTACAGTGGTAGGGTGGAGCTGCGTGGTGACATATGTTGACTGATGATCAATATGACCTTGAGATCTGCATCTCTCCCTTGTGAGACACCACCGCCCCCAGTTTTTTCTCTCCCTGTATCCTTCTCTCCACCTTTTCTTCCTTCTATCTCTGTCTGCTTCTCTTCTCCTTGCCTTTCACTTTCAGTTTATTACATTTTATTTACTGGCACCAGTGTTACATAAGCAAATATAAATCTAGGAGTCAGTGTTCAGTGTTTGAGTGTGTGTGTTTCTGCTCTCTCTGGTGTTAGTTCATTTGTATAATATCCTTCTCAAGCCATCACTCAGATGAATCACGGTTCAGTTCTTCCTAACAAGACTGATGGATTCAAGCACTTAGAATAGAAAAATACTGAGGCTTAATCTTGAATTTGGTTTCAGTTGTGTCATAAATCAATAAGGTGACAGCACATGACCCAAAAGCAGTTTGTCTACCTGTCAGCCAATAGGTCATCTGCAATTTTTTTAAAAAAAAAAGCTAGTATGGGATGTGAAAGAGATTTGATTTCAGCTACTAAACTAGAACAATAATTCTGAAAAACAATACAAGTTTTCTTAACTAGAAGGGATGCATGGAAAAGGTCAACATTCTGAGAAAATGATTGAATGATATGCTGATTTCCTTTCTTGCTTGGAGTTTGAGACAAAGATCAATACTCTCAAATCTGCCCTTATAATGTGAAACATGGGCCATGAAACAGTTAGCTTCTTTAATTAAGAGTAAACAAAAGATTTATAATGAGTTCATTACTGGGCTTGAGGTGCTTTTTTTCTTAAACTTAGACAGACTCATACTAGCTTCCTCTTGCCTCTAGTCTTTGTGTCAGGCTGAGATCACAGTCATCTGGCTGCAGCTTTGTGTTTAAGACAAAACCGTGAGACTGGTTTTCTAATCTAACTCTCTGCAAGAAAGCAAATAAACACATTTAATATATGTTTGAACACAGATGATTTCTCTGGGTGGTAAAAAAAAAAGGTTTTCACTGCCTGTTGCTGACTTTTCACATAAAAATGTGGGATATTAAATCGCACCACTCTTTATTCATTTTTACTTTGCTCAACTCTGTTCAAAGAAAAAAAGTCACTTTTGCCAAAATTGTTACAATTTGCTGTCACTAAGGCCAGCTTACTGTCATTTTTACTGCAACAATATATAAAGAAGATGTATTAAAATATAATGATTGAAAGTGTAAATACAGTCGTAGTTTTTTATGAATGCAACAATGCATCCGTAGAAAACAAGGAGCCTCCTACTGTCCTTGCTGTACCAGTCCACATTCAGCTCTGCTCCTGTGAGACAACCTACTGTCTCCATGTGCGTTGCTACACAGTCATGCTTTGCTCTGTTGTGCACAGCATAGTGCTCTTTGTTGGAGGATGAGAATAATGGGGACATTGTGTACAAACTGGAATTGAAAATGTGGACTTCCTTAGATTTATTAGAGTTTTTGTAATTTGTCAAATGTGAAGCATCTCGCCTAAAGAAGTATATTTATTTCTAAAATAACAACTTCAATACCGTGTGCACAGACAAAGGTGAACATTTGCTTAAATTTTATGTTCATGCTCTTTAAAGTGGGGTCATGTCTCATTTCCGAAGTTGCTAAAATATAAATATTAATAGCACTAGTAGAATTATAAAAACAGGATTCGATTTTAATTGCCTCACAGCTGTAACATTATACTATATAATGTGATAATATAATAATATGATCAAATAATAAGTAAAGACAAGGTGCTGCTAATACTTTTTCTGCAGTTTTTTTTATAGAGAATATCAGCCTACATGCAAAAGAACTTTGCCAAAAGTTTATCTGAGAAATGACAGTCTTCAGTGTCACTACATTATATTTTTCTGCCATATCATATATTAAAGTTTATGGATCCATCTTACCTCTTCCACCAGCTGCAGCATACGACGAGTGCTCTCAAGTGACTGTGGAGAAATAAAAGATACAGTTAGTTTCAATTTTCAGATCACATGACACATTCACATGGCTATATGACAGAAAAAAGAGAAAAGTTTGACATCAATCCTCTAAAATGGAGAGCTAACAAATCCAGTCTCCTGGAGGTTACACAAAAACAACACAATCATGTCTCTGTGGTATGTATGCTTATTGAATGAAGCATAAGGGAGCATGTATCACAACAAAGCGGAGTCAATTTGAACAATCAGCGGGACACAGAAGGGATCAATATCTGACGTTTATCGACATGAACTCAACATGAACTCACAGGGATAGTCTGTCTGCTCTTTGACTATTGAATATGTCCGACATTATGATGGGAGTATTGAATGAAGCTGTAACAGTGACATATTTCTAAGAACTTCATTTTCGTAACATCAGTTGAATGGTTCCAATTATCTGGATTTAAGATTAAAGCTAAATCGCTTTTGATTTATTTAAGAATACAAAAGCTCTGCCAATAAAAATACCTACAGTCTTATAACAAAAGCACCCTCTCTATCCCTTTTCCCAGACTGTTGGATGTCTATTATTAGCCAGTGTGGTGGTAGATATGTAGCTGCACATTCCAGTTCCCTCTTTAATGTGGCTGCAGAGCACAGCTTGCTAGCTAGAGTCCCTCTGCGGGGATGGCGCACTGTGATATCTCGTTCTTACAATGACACAGCTTTGCCTTTGCTGCGCTCGCTGCGAGCGCGGCTGATCCCCCGAGCGGTGGGGGTTGGGTGAGGAATTGAATGGGGCACAGCCTTGATATAAGCGGCCATTTTTGATATAGACAGTCTTGTTTTTCATTCTTTTTTCTTAAACTTATTTGTCTCTCACCTCATTCTTTCATCTTTCTTTTTGTCCCATTTTCCATATTTTCAGCCTTCTTTTTTCATATGACATCAAGTAATAGAACGCTTTTTTACTGAAATGATGTGAGCTGTTCTCCTCTATGAGGATCTGAGAGCTCATGCAAGTCAGTGCAACAGAAGCTAAAAGTGTTGTTCTAATGCCGCCATTTTGTGCATGCCCTATGTTCCACGTGTGTGTGTTTGTGTGTGGGTGCGTGTGTGTGTTTAATATTCTGCTCAGCTGTGCCAGTGTGAGTCATATGTGAAGCTGGAGGGGTGTGGGCTTAGCTGCTTTGGGCCATAACTAAGACTGTCTCTTTCTCTCTCAGTCTGATTACTGTTGAAAACACACACACACAAACACACACACACAAGCACAGACACATGTTTATGCACACACGCACACACTAGCTCATTATGAATTCCTACACATGGACAAGAATGCACACTCTCAGTCAGTTTAGCAAATTCACTCATGAGTTCTTGCATTTGAGTGTTATCTTATTCAGATGTAGGAACATTTAACTATCATCCACGCATGCCTTCATATCTGTGCGCCATCGCAACTCCAACCACTGCGATGCAGAGAGCGTGTTGTTCTCACCTCATCGGCAAGCTGGTCGGCGCGTTGCTGCATGTCTGACAGCTCATTGCGCATGTCCGCGTCATCTGCCATGGCTGCTGGTTGTGGGGGGTGGAGAGGGTCTCCAACAGGGAAGAGAAGATCCTAGTGGGAATTCAGGGAGGGCTGTAGGAGAGAAAAAACATAAGGAAACAGATTGTAGGATGCTGCAGCACGAACAGCTGAGTCCACTGAGGCATGAACAGTCTCAGGGCGATGGGTAACATATATAATTTGAAACATAATTATTGAAATATAAATAAAAACAAAAATAGCACAAATGAAAATCAGACCCTTAACCTGGCATGCACTGAAACCAGAACATCATATATTCATGGTTTCCTCTCTGAGCAGCTCTGTGCCCTGAGAACACACTGAACAGCTGGCACCAGTAAATAGAGGATGAGAAAAAAGCACCCTGGGGAGCAGGCAAACATGTTGGCAGAAAAATGTCTCAGAGGGGTCAGTGTTGATCGATTACTTAAATTATTAGCCAAAAAGATTATACTCGCCTCTAGAATTGTGTACAATAATATGCAAAACACTTAATTAATTCCACAGGGGGAAACAGAGCAGTCAAAGCAGTACAAAGTAAGAGGAGAGCAAAGCTCAACAAACAGGTGACAAGTCACCTATCGGACTGGCATTCGCACATACCTCCATTTTCTGAGTGTCTTATGACTTATTCGACCTTTAGTTCCTGTTTATGTCTCTAGTTTTAAAACATCCATCATCATGCATTTGCCCTGTCAAGATGCCCTTGAGCAAGTTTATTCACCACCTGCCCACTCAAGTCACTCTGGATAAAAGCAGCAGTTAAACGGTAAAGGTCATATTCTAAAATATATTTGAGAAGGGTGAGAATGCATGGTGTGCAACCATTTGAAATTGGATCAGATAAGTCATACAATGAAAGAAATAAAAACAAGAGGTAACAAATTGGAGGCTCTCATCTCCTAAGTCACTGTTTGTTGTTGCAGGCTGTGTAAAGCAGGATTAAGGAGCCACTGCAGCATCAGCAGTAGTGTTTGTTTGTTGGGGAATGAATGGAAGAGAGCAGGCAACTGATGTTTGCAGAGGAATGCCAGTCTCAGACAAGGCTGACTGGGATTTTGAAGGATTAGCCAGAGAGAGACATAAACAGCCTGTTAGCCCTGTAGCTCTGATCCTTTCCTTCCCCTCTGGAGGTCATGAGAGGCTAGTATCACAAGCCAAACAGCTGGGCAACTCCAGATGTAGGATTAGTGGGAGCTAACACTAAAAGTGATAATGAAACAACTTGTCATGTGTCAGACGAGTTAGTGATTATCAGTGCATATGTCTACAAGATGTAACACAAGTTAGCATTCAGAGTGTTAAAATCCCTTAAATTAAATGAAAATCTTTGCAATAGCAATTTGGCTAAGTGGTAATCTTGCATGGCCCTCACTGTGCAGGGAAGAAATAATGATGACTCACTGGCTGTTGGATTTAAATACTTTTTTGTGCACATTCTCAGACTGAAAACAGACTATGTATACCACATGTAAATGTATACCTGAATAAACTTCATATTTTGTATTAGACTTTTTGGAGGAGAAACCAACTGCAATTGCGCATTATGGTATCTTTATGTACTTGCACATGGTGCAACCCAGGTGACTGACCTTTGTCTTCAGAAAAAAAACAAATCTGCTTGAATTATTTCAGTGTGTATTGATTGAGGTTAATGAAAATGTTACTTGGAAAAAGAAGAAGAAAAGCACACCTGAAAAGACCATCAAGTTCTGTGCAACCATTGAATTGTTAATGTGCAAAACACCATAAGGCAGATTAAAGGGAGTCCACCAAATTTACTATTTTAAAGGGATTAGGTATTTTTATATGACCACTATTTCCAAGAAGGCAATAACAACAGAAAACTATCTGAGACAAAAAGTTAACAACAAAAAAAATATTTTCAATGATAAATACTATGATAAAAGGTTTAACTCTAAGTTTCAAAGCAGAATGACAAGTAATGACTGATCAAGTCATTATCAGCCCACCTGGACACGTCTCATCTTTCTGACAGAGCAAACAGTCAGATTAATAAAGTGCCTTGGAGGTCTCACAGTATCCTCTGTGGTTGCTCCATTTACACAAGGTTCCAGAGATGTTTACAGGAACATCTGCAAGCTACATATGCATGATATGAAGCTGTTTTTGCTGCCACAGGACATTATGGTCAGAATCAGTAAAGTACATAAAGGTATATCTGGCACAGGCAGTGCAGGTACTGTGGCTGCTACTGTCCTTTGGGGGAAGAACGAGTCCCTTGTGAGTAATTCAGACTGTCACATTGAAAATTCACCAGTGTTCGAAGAACTCAATGTAAAAGAAAAATGCCACTTGTTATAAATGCCTAGAAAGAAAAGAACCCATCCTGGGCATGGTTTTCCTTTTTGTTTTCAAGGTAGTCAGTAACAATCTGTAACCAAATTTAATACTTATTCTACATAAACTTGAAAAAGGATTTAAAAAAAAAACTAAATATCTAAATAATTTCTTATTTCTATTGTTTTTTTTTCATATATATAGATATTCAGTGATAGATGATTTATATGTATGTCGCTGGTGTCCAATCTCAAGTCTCTATTTGATTATGTGATGAGATGATATGAAAAACAGTAGGTAGTATAGCTAATCTAAGTACAAAATTTGTCAAGAGGGGCATCTTTAAGCAGGGTGAGCAGGAGCCAGCAAAGCTTACTAGGTCTGATTACCTTGGATTTTTAATAAACAGTCATCACAAACCTCGTCCCACCACTCTCAGATGCTGCACATCAGCTGCCATCAGCAGAATGCTGCCCTCAGTGGTGAGTCAACAACCATGCAGCAGGTAACGTTGGGGCCTGCTTTAATAACATGCACTGGGGCCCGTGGTATCCGCCTTACTGTTTGGAATCATTGAAGCCTGTCTGAGTGGTATATTTATCTTCATTTATCTCTGCAGATTTATTCAGTCATGAATTCATCCTGAAATCAACAGCTGCATCATAATGATTAAGTGCTGCCATGTGTTCAGGCTCCTGTTTGTTTTTGTATGTATTCAGGCCAGTTTATATAACAGAAGAAGAGTAAACTGCTGACAAATTCAAAAATCCTCCCACTAGTTTGCAGGTAAACTGTGCATGTTAAATCAGACACGGTCATATTATGCCTCATGTTTATTCCGTCTCTCTGGGCTCCGATGCTTCTGATTTTTTCTCTCTCTCCTTTCCCCTCGCTGTCCTGCATCACTTTAAAACAGTGGCGGCCATGTTGGGTTACATAAACCTCCAACCGGACTGTGCAGCGCTTAATGTCTGAATCGAGTCAGAGCTTCAGAGTGACTCGCTGAAGGAAGAGAGGGCATCATTGCCTGCCTGTCTGGTTACATAACCAAATTCAGACAATTAAGTTTTAACAGGCCACACTGACCTTTTACTTTACGTCTCAATTACAAGCTTCACATTTTGTATCTTAGCTGCCCTCAGCATCGCCCGTTTCAGCGCTGGAACAAGTTCATCATCAGATTCTCAAGTAGAGATATAAAATACTGGTAGAGCAGGCATTAAGCCTATGTAATAAAATTAAATGGTTTAAGAACAATGCATCAATGAGTGTGTGCTACCACTAAAGTGCAGAATCTGATAATATCAACCAGTGCATATAGCCTCAGTTTGGGCAGTCTGTATTGGACTAACAATTAAAACAATTGGGTGCTACAGAAGACAAAAAAATATATTAAAAATGTTAAATAAGGATTTTTATAAATTATTACTCCAACAAATAAGTCTAAAATAGCTTCTAGATTGACCTGTTCTGTATCTTGGTCATTTGATGCCACCTGAGCAATTTCCATTAGTTAATCATTGTTATCATATTTAGCTATTTTGGAAACATGCTAAGTCATATGATAAAATTTCTAGACATTTTTACAGATGATTCATCTTTAGTTGTAACACCTATTGTTGCTGCTTGTGTTTTTATGAAAACAAATGCAAACAAAGCATACAACTAAGAAAAATTTAATGGAAATAACATTTTATAATCCCCCAAATTTTTTTTTCTGTGTGTCCACTTAAGATACTATCAGCAGCTCGCACTGCATGGATGCAAAGTTGTATTAACAATGCTTCCCTTTAGTAAATTTAGTTTATTTTATCATGATCATACCCTGACAAGGAGCTTTAAGTGCAAGTCTGCTGCCTATTGGAATCACTACTAAACAAACTAGCATCAATGAAAACAACAAGGTTGTTCTTGTTTGAACATTTCATTCAGACCATCCAGTGAAATGTTGTTTATCTCTGGATCCATTCAGCATCGAGAGTAACACTGTATTCATACACTGAGTTAACTCGCACTAAAGTTAAATGCCTTGGAGAGAGAACATTACATGGCTCAAACTGATGACCTTTGAGTTACAGAATCTTTAACCAGCAGGCTGCCCTGTCATCCATGAAATGCTCCCTCTCCAAGGACCCTCGTTTATCTGGAGCTTCCAATCTGATTAAATGCTGGCCAACCCACTTGAGAGACACTTAATTTTTAACTAATCACCAAAAGGCTGTCAGAACTTTGGCTAATAATGTGGGGAGAGATATATTAATGACCAAATGAACGAGGAATGTTGAATCTGGATCTGTGCTGTATAAAGAAGTACTTCTAGTTTGCACATACAGTATTAAACACAACATCAGACCAACACTTTTTACAGTATATTCTGTTTTTTTCACAGACATAAAAACATTACTGAGCTTTCTTGTGTACACACTTTAAGGACCCCTACACAAATCGAACAAGTAACAACACATCTAAATCACTGACTGTAAAAAAAATGAATGATGCACCTCATCGTCATCCCACTTTACAGAAATAAAGCCCAAATATTTCTGATACATGCGAGCCATCTTACTCAGGTGATGTCATTTGGAACCAGATTTGCTCAATAGGGTTCAGAAAATGCAGTCAGTGTATGAAGTCAACAAGTTGGTCGCAAGTTACTGTTAGCTGTCAATCATAATGTGACACCTCCATTTTTTGGCATCAAATAACTCATTCAGCCCAGTAATTATTAATATCCACTACGGTAGTCACTCAAATAAGTAACTGCTTTATGCATGAAACTATATTATTTTATGTTATCAGTCATGGCAATCACTGTATCTTGTAATCAGACTACAATACATACTGTATATTTGTAATTCCTGATCTTAACACACTATTGTGTTACATATTTGCTTTCATTATCAATATTATCACCATATATATGAAAATAAAAAAGATTCCTCCAGTTAAATTCATCTCTAACTTAGTTAATTCTGTGTTTTATTCTTTTTTGGCAATTGAATTACAGTCAAAATTGAAGCATAGGAAGGTAGAAAAACTCTATGACAATATAATGCAAAAGCATATAAAAAGAACACACTTCTGGTTAATGCTGGTTATCGTCATCACCCTGAGTTGACACACACCCACACATCCTCAGCTCTGGTGTTTCTATCACCGTGTCATTACATGTTACACTGCCACTTACATTTATGGCAGGCAGTCGTAACCGCTGTGACCTTTTGGCCCCCGGTCAAAACAAAAGCAATCAAGAAAGAGAACAGGAATGTTCAGAGGATTTGAATCAAGCTCTCAGTCATTAAAATTACACAGAGGCTGAGGCACATTGCACTAAACTCATCTCAGCTCTGTAAATGCAGGCATATGCACACACTTTATTACATGTGTGTCTGCTGCGGCAGAGTGAGGTTTGCCGATTAGCTGTTTGATTTAATTTATGGCACTCGAAAAGAAGCTCTACGACGTGATATATGAGCTGGAGCCATTATTGGAGAAAGGCCGAACATCACATTCATCAACAGCAATTGGATTAGCTTGATGAGGAATAAAACATAGCTAAAAACTTGTGTTTATTTACTGTACAGCACTCTCTATAGCAAGAAATATCCCTCCATCCTTTCCTCCATCTACGCTGTTTACTACCATAAAAGTGACACCTCAGTGTAATCACCATGGGAACAATAATGTGGGATATGGAGATGTCATTATTTCCCCCGTACATGCCATCCCCGAGGACAGCATATTTCAAACTCTGTCCAATCACATTCTACCTGATGGAGATTACGAGCCCCTGCCGACTGCTTCACCCTGACACTTTCTCATTTCTTTTCTTCCTCTCTGCTCTAATATTGCTTCTTTCCTGTGTCCTCCATTTGACTTTTTTCCTCCTATTTTCTTTTAGACTTGTTATAAAAGGAGAAAACAGACTGAACCACACCTCCATCCACCAAATTTTATCATTCAGAAGCACTGTACATCAAAAAATATTTCACAAGATCTTATATTAAGCTTCTCAATCACTATAGCACACTTAAATACTCTACATCATTCAGGCTTAGTGCAAGTCATGCTTTGTTGGTAAATATTTTATATTATATAACACTAGCACTAACACACTTAAGAAATAATATTCCTTCTTTCCATTTTGTCATGTAATTTACAGCTAAATCTAAAAAACTTTAAGGCTTCTTCTTTTTTTGTAATGCTGTTGCTGCATAATATTCTACTGCAGCAATATTTGAAAATAAAGAGACAAACTTATTAAACTGTAAAAAGGAAAAGACCATGATGGTTGGATAGTGTAGAACTTAAATGTGGCTTGTGTAAAGAGAGACAATAGATCTTTGTTTTTCACCATTTCATGCAGAATGAGTTTGATGTGTGTGTGTGTGTGTGTGTTTCTCTCGCTCTCTGTTGCTGCTCTAAGTGTGTGTGCGCGTTGGCTGCCATTTTGTTTGCTTTCCAGTTTCAGATGCTCTGTCTCTGTCCCTGCATTAGACATCTCCCTTTGTACTTCTGAAGGTACGATTTTAGTGAAAATGTTAGGGTTGAAATGTCTAATGAATGTTTCGCAAGACATCACCTCGCAATATGAATGTGAGTCTTTGTGACTGATACAGTCAGGCACAGATTTGATGAAATATCAATCAAACTGCCCGAGATGTTGAAGCCTCTGATTTTTTGCTCTGCTGCAAAAACTCAAGATAAGATGATAAACACAAATACAGACACCACTTCAACATTTTATACTACAACAACTGGATTGCGAGGTTATCTTCAGGCCTGGTGCTTTGTGTTTTTACTCTGCACAGTGACAGAGGACTGATTGATGTGAACTGTCCTTGTAAAGCTAAATCTTGTTACATTAATTGTAAATGTTACTACAGCTCTGCACCTGGCGTGGCTGTTATCACATCTCACAGAAGACTGCAGCGACAAAGGCACTTAAGTGAGATAGATTGAGTTGGCGTTCCTTTTAAAGTTGACATAGATAAGCTGTCATTTGACCATAGTAAATATAGTAAATATAAAATGATATGTAGAGCTGTTAGAAATTCCACAAGGATTTTGGGGCTCAAAATAATAATCACTCTTAAAATGCTTTCTCTTTCCCTTTTGTTCAAAGGTTTTGAGACACGATAACCATGATGATAAACAGACACTAACCAAGGAACCACAGCAAAGCCTGAATAAAAACAACTGTGATGTAACATTACACAACAGGCCCAAGTGTCACTACAGCCGGAGCTCTGTCTCCACAGAGGAGTTAGCATTAAGTGTAGCAGCGACATCCCAGCAGTGGCTCGCTCTACAAAGAATACCATGCATTATTGACCTGAGAAGTCGAAGATCCCATTACTTATTCATCTGGCCACACACCTCTCAGAAACACACGGTAAAAGAGGTGCAGGATCATGACAGTGTCGGCTACCTGCTTCAGACAGAGGATAACATTTCAAAAGCTTCTTACAGAGTCAGTGAAGGTGAAGCACCATCTCCACCGCAGCTTTGAGAAGAGCTACACCTGGCATCGGGACATTTAACTAGTAATGACACCACTATTTTACTGGTCAATGAAAATTATTCAGAGGGTGTTTTATTCTTACATGATTTCAAACTAATATCTTAGATTTGGGACCATTTGTCTGACGAAACAATCAGTCACAATATATTTCTTAAATTTTATGAACTGAAAAAAATCAATTAATTTAAAAAATGATTAAAAGATGAGCTGATAATGAAAATAACCATTAGCCCTACAGAGGAACAAAATGTCAGAAAACAATCCATTACCACAAATTAAAAACAAATCTGAATACAAACCTAAAATCTGACTGCACACCTGAGTTCCAGTAATTAAAAGAAAAAACACCCTCAATATGGTCAGAGCAATATGCAGTTCAAATTATACTGTCTAGAAATTACACTAAACATACAGTATTGGACTTATGATTCTTGTTCATACAGAACAAGTATTAATCATCAGTCCTTGCCTATGGCATGATACCGTCATATTGTCATGAGAGTTTGCATACTGAAAACTCTTATTACTGACGTTTTGTTTATATGTTCTTTAGGATGTTGATTTATGTTGATTTAGGATGTCAAGTAGTGCTGAGAGGCTTCAGAGTACAAAGGCAGGTATGGATCAATTCCCTATTGTATGCTGCAACCACTGGGTGAGGACTTCTCGTACTGTGTTCTTAATGCACAGAGATACAAACATTCAAACATAATCTGTTCATAGTGTCCTAAAAGGCATGTTATACAACCCATAAGTAAATCATATAAGACATATTCTATCCCTGCTCCTGGCAGTTTACGAGGCTGTTTAGAAGGTCATGGTAAAGGGTCCATGATTTTATTATGTCCTCATCTTTATGGAAAGTGTGTTTACAGGATGCCAGAAGTTAAAGTTTACTGCCCTCTGGAAGTGTCAGGTCCCAGTGACAGATCTAGTCATTGATGGGAGGTTATTCACTTGGTAATCCAGTAACACACAAACTCTCATAATTTCTGTTCTTCCAGAGTGACCACTCACTCTGAGCAAGCTTGAAAGATAGAGATATAATGACCTGTTGTATGTTGATATAACAACTACTCTACAGTTCATATATTACCATGTAGCACTGAATTTAAAGCAATGCCAGCATCCTATTTGTTATTTCTTAAAGGTTAGATTCTGCTTTTGCTAACAGAAACCAGATAGACTGAGAATGAGGACAAGAGCAAGTCTGGTGATTATAATCTCCACAAACACATATCTACATTTAAATGCTGTAGGCAAGAGACAAGATTTGCTTACAGAAGTGCTGTGGTGTCCGTTTGTAGGATGAGTGGTATTGACCAATGACATTTGATAGGACTCTGGTTATATGCAGGTAAACTGTGGTTACATGTACGTAATATGGAGGGCAAATGAGGTGGATTCCTTTGCAATTTTTAGCTATAAACTGATGAGTTTTACTTTTTAAAACTTCTTTTTAAAAACTATCTGCACTCGTATGAGGGTTCTGTTTACAGAGATTAGCTGCATCTCAAGTTGCTAATCAAACAGTGCACAATGACTGGCGCACAGAGGAGGAAGTCTTGGCCTGGATGTAGGGTGATTTAGAGGTGACCAATCCCTCATCCCCCCCCTTACTGGTCCTGAGCTGCATGGCTTCTTATCAGCCAGCTTCCTGCTCCTTGGAAACAAATGCAGAGCACAGCAGAAGGGACAATAGACAGGGAGACAAGACAAGAACATGTCAGCAGTGCAGACTGAGGCATTTATATAAGCTACTGTAGGAAGGTTCAAAGAACAGAAAGTGCAAATGCAAAAGGATGCAAATTAAATCAGGCCATAATTTGATATGCACAGCACCCCACCAATGCCCTTCATCCCCTTGTTCACATTCACCTCTGTGGCCTCCGTGGGTGAAAGGGGTCCTGGTGTTTGGAAGCACCCAGAGCCACATTTATTACAAATGACATTTTGGCTGCTAGAGGGTCGTGAAGATATGACATTTGACAAGCCAAACATGACAGAGAGGGGTGCTCATGGGCTGATGTTGGCAATAAAATGCAAGGAGAAAAAGCGGGGTTGATTTCAGATGTGGAGGGGTGTATGAGGGGACGGCTGTGCAGATGAACATATGACCAACAATCTACCAAGCAATTGCCATACCGGCCTCTGCAGCCTGTTCTGAATTAGAAGCACAAGCCCTCATGTTTTACGACGCAATAAATGTCAGGGCAGAGAGATGCGATGGCTTTCAGGGTGAAAAATACAACAGATTTTTTTTTATATCTGCTGGTCTGATGGAATCCCAGGCAGGAAACTTTTAAGCCAGCCGCAGGGTGCAAAGACAGAATATCTGATGTTTTTAGCACCACTGCAGAAACAGGCTATCAAACTGTTATGTCCTGATCAATAGTGATCCTGCATGTGGTGTGGGCCATTTCTGTACAAGAGGATATAATGAAAAGGGAGAGAAAGAACTCTAATTAGTGTCCCACAGAGGTTTATTTTTAGGTGCAACAGGATCAATTTAATGCTCAGTTTTGGCCTTATAGCAAGGCCAGCTCAGTGTCACATGAGAGCCTATGAAATATATTTGAGAAGTTCTTAAAAACAAAAAACATAGAAAAGTAATTAGAAGTTAAATTAAAAAGTGCACCCAGAGGACAAGAAATATTTTCTGTGAGGATACACTAATCAGAAAAATATCAAACTTCAGCTACTTTATCCGTTTAAGCCACTGAAGAAGTGTTAAAAAATGTTAGTATAAAGTAAATGTTTATGAGAGCAGCAAAAGGTTGTTTTGGAACGTAACAGATACAGAATTTAGAGCAGCAGACTGTCAGACTGCAGCTCACAGTAATTTCCATTACTGATTGGTTCTTCAGTTTATTTTTACTTCAGTCAAGTTTGATTTCTTTTCAGAGTTTAGTCCAAAAATTAAATATATTAAGTATGCTATCTGAGAAAAGGTAGAAAAAGGCCAAACTTCCTATTAAGTTGGAGCCAACATATTTTTTGCTTAAAAAAAAACCTGAATGAAAGAATGAAATGAAAAATGAAAGAGAAAAAAAATAAGTTGATTTTTCTGTCATATTTGAATGCCTAATAAATGCTGCAGAGGGCAATGTTGACCTCCAGGATGGAGATCAGTCTAAAAGAATCAATAACGCTGATAGTCTGACTTGCTCTTACGGCTTTTTAAAACATGGAACATGGACATTAATTGCAATGTGTTACAGGTGATGAATTTAAATTAGTTGAACAAATTAGAAGAACAATATTTTATGTTTAGGAAAACAAAATCTGATAAAACTGACTGTTCTGGTATCATACTAGTGACTCTAAAGATTAAAAAACAATTCATTACTATGTCAAACCAGATGCACAATACATAACACCATAAATGTCATTATGCCTTATAATGTATGCAGTCTTTATACTGTAACGCAGTGATGGTGCACAAGTGCTGTATAATGAAGTTCAAACAAGACAAATCTCACCTAACATAAAACAGTCAGTCAAATATCCTGTGTATATCCTCTTCTGTATACGCAGCCTGCTGTTTATTGTCCATATAAAGCATTGCAGAGGCTAAAGCGCACCAACAACCTCGGTCAGCTGCACTGCAGCATCATAAATTACCCAACCCAACAGACAGACCCACAGCAACATGATCACAAAAAAACACACCACATAACACTCCACTCATCCTGAAATAAAAAACGTGTCCACACTCCACATGTGTCATGTTTGCAGAAGACTGATACAGTCATATTGTCCCTGCACCTGAGCACACAATGCCATGTAATGTAGAGGACGGAGGACGCATTCATGTTGACCCGAGCAGATTAATCTGTGACTTTACGCTTCATTGAAGCAGGAATAGAGAGTCCATACATGCTTTTATTCTGTAAATGGGAGTCATATAGGGATTGTTTACAATAGTATGCTGCTACATGGCAAATGCTGCGGTGAAAGTGATATGAAGAGAGCTGCAGATCGATGGAAAACTGAAGCGCTCTGCATCATTAATGCAGATACATACAAATATCAGCCTGCTTTAGCAAAATCAGAGACTCAGATTCTATTGTTGACCATCTTAAGTGAAGGTTCTTCTGGGTTTTAGCTGTATCTTATAGTTACATTACCTCTAAAATTAATGTAGTCTTAATAGTTTTAATGAGACAAACATCGTATTTAACAAATATATATCATTTCATCACATAGAAAGTAATCATCTACCAACCTGGCAGTCCCTGCAGGTTCTCTCCTTCATCTTTATGCAAGTTTTAATTTGCTATCTCTGAGTCTCATTCCCTCTCTTCCTAATCACTTTCATTTTCCCTCCCTTAATTCCTTTCATTAATCAAAAGAATAATAATCTAACCCTGTGAGAGCCAGAGAGAGGACAGATGGTAGAATGATGACAGCGCCTGACGGTGCAGTGGATCAGCCTCACACAAGACTGTCCCATAAATTTGGCTTTAAAAGGTAAAAAGATGGAATTTTTCTTTTTTTTTTGAAAAAAAGCATTTTAATTTCCAGGATATCTTCAAAAGCATAGCACCACCTGGGAGATAATAGTTGTCAAATCACTTCCATGAGAAAGTACAACTGAGGTAAGATAAATGAAGCTAAATTTAGTTGTGCTTTTGTGCGAGGAGCGAGAAGAGTTTTGACAACTGTGCTGCTCTTACCTGCAACCTTAATCCATTAATAACCATGTAACTACCCACAATACATCGTATTGGAACATTTCTATGGACCTGACAAGTTTCAGGGAACGTAAAAGATATCCTTTAAAAGACAGCATCCTAAACGCTTACAAGTGTAGCATCTCTGAATTATGAGAAAATCAAGAATAATATGTCTTTTTCTAAAAAAAAAAATAATAAGAGCAACCTTTTTATTGCTATGTCAAAGTGAAAGTTAATGCAAAAAAAACCTCTTATTTGTGTCAAGTGGGTTGAAGAGAAACCTTTTCATGCTTCGCCACAGCTTCGAGGCCTTAGGAGCAGCCCTTTTGTTTCTGTGTGTGTTTTTTTCTGTGTCTCTGGGAAAGTGAGAGGTTGTCCCATGAGGGCTGACTGGGCTCAAGAAAGTTCAACCCTGCATCTCACCCCGGTTGCCATTTCTGCTGACTCCTAAGTCTTGCTAATAAAATTTGCATTTGCAAGGCACAGTTTCTATTCACGGAGAAAATGAAATACCCTGAAAAATAAATGTCTCAGAGAAGCAGACAGAACAGTCATGTCTCCTCTAGCTCTGGACTATGAACAGGAAGGTGCAACACTGTTCAGGAAAAAAACGAGAGAAAGGACAGAGTGCTTGACGACCACAGGGTATTTATTATCCAGGACAGTTAATGCGACAGCAGCAGAACAAGCTCTGCTGAATCCATGTGGTTGATTTCGTTAGTCATGCAGCTACACCTGAAATACACTGTAACAAGAAGAAACTACTGCAGCAGGCAGCAAGTTAACAATCCTTAACAAGAAAAAAAGAGGGAGTTAGGCAGTGGTCTCGTTCTTTGCTCAAGGGCACTTCAAAAATGCCCTTGAGCGAAGAACTATGAATGCCTCTCTTTCTCTACTTCATTTTCAGCGTTATGTTGTATTTAGACACAATTTAAATTGTTTTTTAGTGACTGTACACCTTCTGAGTTGTCAGTTAACAAGTAGAGTGAAACGTGGCATTTACTCAAAAATTAGAAAAAAAACACCTTTTCTGGCGAATGAAGGCTTGAGTGAAGATAAAACACAGTTGAAGGTGTTTGAAACATCAAACCTACAAAGATTACAGATAATCATCCAGCAAAAATCATATTCCTTCATACTTTGAACGGATTTGTTTGATCAGAGAAAAGCCTGTAAGATCTCTCACAACGGTAGTAAAAGGTTTAAGTGAGAGCTCTAAATGTGACAAATGTGAGAGGGTTTGCAGCATGTGGTTGTGGTACGAGGTTAATGTGTAGGTAGCATTGAAGCGAGTGGTTGGTTGGGGCCTGTTAAGGACCTTTCAAACCACAAAAAACAATGCTGTTCTGCATATTTAAGGCTTTCTGCATAATTGTGGATTAACTGTCACTTGAAGCATTTGGCAAAAAGAATCTTAAAAGAAGCTGCTTGATATGGAACCGAATACCACCTGTACCTGCACCAAAACGCGCATTGCGCAGTCAGCCAACCACCTCAGTATTCACCATCATCGATCACAGAGGCTTTAGCTCCATTTCAGAGCAGCACAATGCATGCAGGCGTGAAAGCGCCCATGTGAAATTAACAAGGGCCAGGGTGTTTCTGAGAAACAATCGGCGGATGGTGATGGTGTAGTGAGTCACCGTTTACCCGGAGAGCAGCAGCAGCCCCTTCGCAGTGTATGCAGTATAGGCCTGACACCCCCTCCCACCACCACCACCACCATCACCACCCCCTCCCTGCTCCTGTTTCTCTCCCTCTCTGCAGTCCAAACAGTGCAAGCTGCATTAGGCGATATGGTATAGCGGTCATGGCAACTGGAGCATCCTCAGGGGCTTTACTGTGTTTTCCACATAATGTTAGCTATGATCTGCAATTGTCATGAACACACAGCTGTCACTTTCCAAATCTTTTACAAATGAACTATTATGTGTTTGCGTCTAACTTTGCCAATACAATCTCTTATTTAAAGATCACCACAAAAAAGCTCACTAAAGGAATGTGATTTGAGGACATGTGTTGGTCGTGATGCCCACGGCATGACTTCCAGTGACGTGACGAACATTCAATAAACCCTCTAAGTGAGAGCATCTGTCAGTGACCATCAGCCAGCCAGCCTACCGCCCCATGTGGTCATACAAAATAATGCCAGGTGCGCCAAAAATCAATAGGACTTTAACATCTAATCTGCCGCATCGTCGAACCTCAGGATAAGCAACAATTATGTCTCTATCGCTGCATCATGGGGCTCGGGTTCCTCTCGTGGCGGCTACGGTATTTGTGCGCTGCGCGTGACAGGCAGCGCAAGGGGCGCCAATTCACCATGCAACACCATGATTGTTTTTCATCAAAACTTCCACATTGATTGCGCCAATATGGAGAGTGAAATACATTTTGGAAAATCATAACATGGGACACAACAAGTGAACCTCACAGACTGGACTCTAGCATATTTTTGAAATGTGGCTGTTAATAATAATGGTAAATTTGTAAATGCGTTATATGTAGCGTCTGTGTAGCCTAATATTTTGCACCTCACGTGCACCACTTTTAACTTATATACACTTGCGCATGTGGAGTCATTGTGCGCCACGCGTGACGAACAGACAGCGCGTGCGGGGCTCGTTGACAGTGATGTGCGTCGCCTCGGAGACGGCTGGCTGGATGGATGGGAGGGGAAGGACGAGGAGGGAGGCGGGGGGCGGAAAGAGGGGGGGGGGGGGCTAGGTGTCATAGTGCGGGTTTCACCGCGGTCCTCCCCCGCGCTCTTCTCCCCCTCATTCCTCACCCTGTAACCCCCTCCCCGTCTGCCCATCGTTACACCGCCGGGATGTTTTCGAGCTCCCTTCATGTCTCTGTCACGTAAATGTGACCGCTTGCGAGGCAAAGATGCTGCGTGAAAAAAAATAAATAAATAAAAGGTGGCGACGCATTCATGAAGCTAGACCGTGCCCCCTCCCTTCTGTTTATATCGGCTACCCTCCTCCCATCGACTTCACCATGGCGCAGTTTACTACACATGACATTCCCTCCATCATCCACCGCAACTAAACTGACTCCTGACCCCTGTTTTCAAATCAGCGTCGGTGCTGTATTTTGTTTGTTTGTTGGTTTGAATCAGTCTGTCTGACATGAGTGCGACAGACTGATTCATGATTCACCATCTTGCTGCGACATCAGCCGTCCACCTGCTGCCTCCATCAGCTTTCAGGTGGGAGATGATGCTCGCAGTCACTGAATCACTCTCACTGATTTTAAAGAGAAAAAAAATCTCTATATATAAATCATCGGCTCAAGTACGACCCCGCACCTCTCCTACAATGCGGTGACACTGAGTGGACCCTCTCAGACATTTATTTCACCTCCTCGATGTGTTTTTCCTTCTCCGGTGCTGTCCAAGGTGCTGAAACACCGAAAACGCCCACAGTGACTATACGCATTTTAGCGCAGCGCAGCCATCCTCTCAGCAATCCACTGCGCGTTTGAGATTTATCACCAGGGAGGTCACGCATTGCCTCCCTCGCCTTCATACCTCCCTGCTTCCCGTCTTTCACCTCTGTCTTCCCGCTAACAATGCTGCGAATTATCCCAAAACATTCCCAAAACAAGATAAAAACACAGAAGCTTAAATTGCGCTTTTGCATCAACATCATTGAGGCTGGTAGAAAAACAAACGTTCAACGCTAACGTTTTTGCAAATGACAAACATCTGCTGCGTTAATGCACCAAAAGCAACCCGCTTGAAAAATAGAAAATTGTAGAAAAAAATCTAGTAGGAAATATCTCCAGGCTTACCTGCGCCTGTTGTCGGTGCCCCGCAGTCAGTATGGGAGGAAATGGCTGCTTATATCAACAGCTAACCGATACCAGCCTCTCTCTGTATATGACTGGGATGCTGCAAAGGCACTGCGCGTCGGCTGAGTCCTCCTCGCTGCTTCTTCAATGGGGGGAAAGCAG
This sequence comes from Acanthurus lineatus, assembly GCA_029814665.1. Lineage (NCBI taxonomy): Eukaryota > Metazoa > Chordata > Actinopteri > Acanthuriformes > Acanthuridae > Acanthurus > Acanthurus lineatus. Next base: position 3,932,690 of record JAPZDV010000010.1, on the reverse strand, counting down.
CACAGCTCTCGTCAAAGATGGCGGACACTTTTGACGTCAGCAGCGGCTTTTAATAGATATCTGTCAGAGAGGGAGAGAGACTTCAAAAAGTCTTGGCTATAATGGGCAGCTGCACGGAGAGCAAGTAAATGTTTTAGGTGTTTTGAAACGGAACTGTATGATTTATTTCCCACCAGAAGCATGCCAGATATAAATCCAATAGCCTTTAGGACTATTCAGGATGACAGTCATTTTTATATTCAGAGATCTACTTGTTCATGTATGATTATCTTTATACAAAACACTTGATTGCCAACATGTAACCACAAACGCTTTCATAGGATATTTGTTTGAGCTTATGCAACCTAATAGCTGTTTATTCATTTTGGCACTAGAATACAATGTGGCTATATACTAGTAGAACTGGCTTTGCACTGTCACTGCTCACAAAGATGGTCTCCTATTTGCTATCACTGCGATTTTAGTGGGAAATTCATCACTAAGGACATAAATCAAAACAACATGCCTTTTCATTGATGTGTACAACCAGCATGACTAATCAGAATTCATTGGCTAGTGTAACAGCATCTGTGGTTAAGCCCCTGAATGGCAACTGATTTGTGGTCATTCGATTCATTGTGTAGTCTCTGTTTAGGAGTCTGGGAACGTGCACTGCTACAATGTAGCATAAACTGACAAAATAAAGAGCTGGGATATTTTTAAAAGCCCGATTTGATCTTAAACAACATCTCTGTATCAATGTCTAGAAGCAAAACCTTCATTGCAGTTAATACTGTGCTAACATGTTGCATACTGCTAATTAAGTCACCACATGACCAACCTGGAGGCATGTAGTATTGTAGCATAAAAAATACATACTGCACAGGGAGTGGGAGGAACTAGGGGGCAAATAAAGGTCCAGCAGCCTACATTTCAACCAGAGTCCTCCAGGAGATTAATCGGTCAATGCTTGTAGCCATTGAGCTAGTTAGTGTTTTCTTGCATTGCAAGTAGACACATTATCTCAATACACTTGAGTCATTGTATTCCAAGTCAAATGACCTTGAGGACATATTTAGCCTTGTGGGTGTCCAGCTGTGTGTCGTATTTTGTTGTATCACCACTGTATATTCTGCAACAATGCAGAAAAGGACAACCTTGTACTTCTTTTAGTTTTGCAGTAAGATAAAATACCTTAGAAATATTCGAAGACTGTTGTAAAGAACAGAATCTGCCATTAGCAGAAGCGTTGCAGCCTAGTCAAGGTTGGTTATGGTTTTATTTAGTAACAAAACAATAAATATACATGAATCAACAAGAGTTAATCTCACTAACAAACACTGTGCACATGTGTAAAATTAATAATGATATATATACTCAGTGTGAAATACTGTTGCACTGGCTGTCATCTTCCTTTGTAACAATGAACATGGGTACTGTAGTTTATTTTGAATCAGTCCTTCAGCTGCCATTCTACATCTGTGAATACTTACTACGGAATCATAAGTGTATCAATCTGTCGCTGGAAAAAGCCATGAAACAAAGACTTAACCCTTGTTTACCTTTTTTAAAAGACTAAATGTATATATTTGTGGCCTCTTTTTAAAGACATCTTATGTCTTCATCAGGAAGTAATGTGTTTGCAACTCAGAATCAGAGACATGGTATAAAAGACAGATAGATCTAAGAGAGCTTACACATTGTTGCTTTTGGTCATTTCATGGGACTTGCTGATTATGAAATAAAAAAATTCAATGTGTTATTCAGAAGCAAAGGCTGCCTGACCTTGTGCAAAATCAGTTGGCTGGTTAATTTCTCAGCTAAAAGCACTATTTTAACCATGTTCTGCTTGGCATTAACCCCATCAAAACCGGGATTTACATAGAGATGTATGTGTAACACTGCCATACCTCAAGTAATAACCACAGTTTATTTGGACATGGGTGAACATTTAAGGGTAGACATGTTTAGTCTTGCTCACAGTCTAAAAATCCCTTCCTCATATTAAAGATGCAGAGGCATTATCACACAAATTATGACTGGAGGTTTGTATTTCTGATTAATTACTGACACACTTCCAGAATGAGACCAATCAGAGTTTCCTCAGCACGGCCACACTGAATTGTCTGTGGACTCTGTGGACTGGGAATGTCCCCCACTCTTCTCTTCCAACCGCTGCCTCTGCTTGGCACTGTAACAAATGTGTCTTCAATTGCTCTGAAGCGAACCTGTCTCCTAAATTAATGATAATGATAACTCTGCATGAAAAATCCTTTTGGAGAGAAGAGCCAGAGGAGGGGAAAAGAGACAAGGGACTGTGTGAGTGTGCGTACTGGCCCCATGAATGTCTGCGAGCAGGGCATATGTGTGTGTAATGTGTTATTTCAGCACAGATATGAAATGTGTGTGTGGAGAAAGTGAGGAGAATGAAGCTACAGGTCCTTCATTAATTCACTAAAACAATATTAGAGAAGTAAAATAACCCAAATTAGGAGGTAAGTGAAAGATTGTGGTTCTGTTTGAAGGCAGGAATCAGAAATCATGTAGGATCAGGATACTCTCATGAGGCTTATTAGCTAACATGCTCATTAAAGTGGGGTTACGGGTCTAATATTAATGGCAACTTGTATGCAGTTTTAGTATGCTTAACATGTAAAAAAATTGGCAACCACAGGAGAGACAAAATGGCCACTAACAGTGATGAACTACTCCACACTTTGAGGGAATTAAGTGACAAACAACACTAAGCCTGCGGCTAAGCTAGCAGCTTTGTATGGCTGTACTTAAGCACAACAGTGCTTTGAAATAACATGCCATCATCTCAACATTAACATGCTAGCATGGCCGCGCTGACAACGGAAACATGTTATGTATTACGTTGGCTCCCTCCCTTCAGTCCATGTGGTTAGCATGCTATCATTTGCAAATTAGTGCAAAAAGTACCGCTGAGGCAGCTGTTATGCCATTCATTTTGCATTCATTAGACTAATTTAAACTCATTCGAACCAGGTGATGGTGCCAGATGACAGCAAACAAAAAGAAGGAAATGTAAATTTGTGTACAAGTTTGTGTACAGTATAACACAAGCCAACTTCATGGTGGTGCTGGAGGAAACTAAAGGATTGATCCACTGGGAACTACAAATATTTGTACCAAGTTTTACAGTAATCCATCAAATATTTTTTGGAAATATTTTAGTCTAGTGAAGGACAGAATGACATTGCCATAGATAGAATTATTTTGTTTTTAAGCTATGTTTTTTTTAAATGTATTTAGAATGCTTTTGCCTTTTAAATTTCAAATAACTACATGCAGTTAGAAAATCTTGTAAGGTTATATTTAGGGTGACAGTGCCTTTAAGAGAGCCTTTGTGCCTTTAAAGGAAAACTGCACTTTTTTGGGAAATTTAGCCTATTCATCCACAATTCCTATATAAGACAAAAACAAAGATGCCTTTCCCTTCTCCGTGGTAGGTAGGTAGGTAGGTAGGTAGGTAGGTAGGTAGGTTGCTAGATAGTTGCCCAATGCTAGTAGTTTTGCACATTGAGTGCAAGTAGAAAGGAGACACCTGTGCTGCCATCTAAAGTCCCTAAAACACATCCATATATCTTCAACTTGTTGCATCTACATGTTGGGAATTTCTTTTTTTTCTAAACCACTACTCACATTAATTGCAAAAAGCACATGGTAACTAACATTTCTTTCATTGACAACAACATCAAGAAGGAAGTCTAAATAATGAATACACCTATGCTCTTTTCCTGATCATACACCACAGAAACTTGTGTGGTTTCTGTTGCCTGAAAGTGATCTCATTTTGTCATACAAAGACGTTATGCAAAGTGACTTTCAAGACAGACGTATTGGCATTCGCAGCTTACAAACATTTAAAGTCTGTGGAAGAAATATTCTGACTTGAAAGACTAACTTTACTAGTCAGCTAGTTAGCTAACTGGTCTGAGCAAGGACAAGTAGCAAAAACAATGTTAGCTTGCCAGTCTGCCACAACACAGAGATGTAGATTTTTGGATGTGTTTTAGAGGGCTTTAGATTGCGGCAAAGGCGTCTCCCCACTTCCTCCATTTAACGTTCAAAACTGCTAGCGAAGGGTGGCTATCTAGTGACCTACTGAATACACAGAGGAGGGAAAGGCATCTATGCTCTAGTCTAATATGGAGATTATGGACCAGCTAAATTCCCAAAAAAGTGCAGTTTTCCTTTAAAGGACAATGAAACCCTTTACTGAAGCCCAGCTTTATGAAATAATTGTAAAGTTAGCAGCTCTATACGTCAGGATGACCTAAAACAGATGTTCCATGAGATGTTGCATGTCAAATAAAAAATACTGGTTGACAAAAAGTAAACAAATACACAAAGAAATGAGTTGTACAATAAAGTTACTCTTTTCATTATAAAAAATAGTGTTCATAAAAAATAAAAAGTTACTGACAGTTTTAGAATTCTTTTAAAATTGTGTTCCTGTCTTACTTATATGTAACTTTAAAATCCATCAGATTGTTTATCTAATATGTTCATACCAGTGCATGGTTTCTATAAACTCATGTGTCAGGCCATCCAGTGTTTTAATAGGCCAAAATCTTTTTTAACATTGAATTTGTCTTGCAATGACTCAGCATATTCATTCAAAACAAATCCTTTGTCTTTCACCCAGAGTACCAGATTTATGAGAGAATATTACTCAGACTTGATTCAGGTTAATCCCATTTCAAATGCCATTCTATTAATACAGTAAGAATTTTAAATGAATATTATCTTTTGTCTAACAGGGTTATCAGCAGTCTGAACCGGGCATTGTCAGCTTATTGCCGGAAACATCCCCTTGGCACTGCTCCTGCTTATCTGTCACATTTTATCCTCCACAGAGCAGCCCCAGATTGAATGTTTTGATGAAGTCCTTTAAATTGCAGGTTCTTAGTGCTCTGGCTTGTGGATTTGGTACTGAGCTGGTGACAGTCATTTAGCGTTTGAGCATAATATGATTCCTTCAGACGGTCAGATGCTCTCTATTCAAAAGAGCACAAATAAACTGAACGCCGTCATTGAGAGAAGAAGCCTTTAATGACTCGTGCTTTCTTCACTTCTCTTTTTCTTTTCATCCATTAAAGCTTGCTGTATTCTTGCTTTTTGCAGAGATTAAAGAGAATGATTAACTTTTCAGAGGAGGCCTTTGAAGTCAGTGTGGAGTGGTATTTGCAGGGAGGGGTGTGTGTGCATTCCTGTGTGTGTGTGTGTGAAGTGTCTGGGAAACTCGGGATGGAGAGCTCAGCTTTAGCAGTGCTTCGTCTCACGGTCAAAGAGCAAAACACAGCAAGTGGAGGAGAAGATTAGCTGCAGCATTATCAACCCTGTTGCAGACAAGCTCGTGCACTCTGATCTCCCTCTCCCTCTCTGACTGATTTCATTCTTAATTAAACTTCACAGGGAAGGTGTGAGGCTGGAGGGAGGAGAAGAGGAAAGGGGGTGAGCTAGGAAAGAGTGACGAGGCGTAAAAAAAAACAATACGCACAAGCTTAAAACAGAAAGAGAGGTGTGACAGATCTGGAAAGGACGAAATCAACTGAGACAGAAGCATGACAATAATGATGAGGAGAGGCACACATGGAAAACACTCCATGGGATGTACAGAGATCGTATGTGTGTATATGTATGCGAATGTGTGTGTGACAAGAAAGAGGGCAGGATGAGAGATGAAGCCAGTCAGCCAGGCTGTGTGGTTGGGTGTGGGGGAGGGTGCTGCAGTAACAGCAGCAGCAGCCTTGCTGTGACTCAGCACTAAAATCTGCCTCTCTCTCTCTCCTCTCCCTCAAATATCTGTCCTTAGTCATTGTACCAAACACACTATTAGAGCTCTGTGTTATCAGTGTTTGGAGAGATTGTCACGAAGTTGCATCTCATATGATTTGGCTGAAGTGTTGAATATGTCCCATCTGATTAATTTTAAAGCGGCATCGCACACTGAAATGCTCCTCTTGTTTTATGAGCATGAAGCTAAATTATATGACTGTGCCATGATGAAACATGTAAATGCTGATGTTAATGCTGACATTATAACCATATGTATAAAAATTGGCATTACATGAAAAAAATGGCCTACACATGTTATACACGGATTTAAATCCTCCAGAACCCTGCAAGGCAATGCTGAAAGAGTCAACTGTTTTGCGTTTATTTTACATCATAAAATTGATATAAAACAACAAATGTTAACACCGTCAATTCAGATGGTGTCCTTTCACACATTAGGATAGTGTTTAGCTGAGTGTGAAAGGACAGGCATTAGACTCAGCACCATCAAGTTGGAGGTCATGGTTTTCTGCAGGAAAATGGTGGACTGCTTCCTCTGGGTTAGGAGTGCGTTTTTATCCCAAACAAGGAGTTTAAGTGTCTCAGGATCTCATTCAAGATTGACAGAAAATGGAGCATGAGATAAACAGACTGATTGATGTGATGTCAGCAGTAACACAGGCATTAAACTAGACTGCTTTGGTAAAAAACTGAGCTGAGTTACAAGGCAAAAGCTGCAGATTCACCAGCAGATCTACGTTCTAAACAAACTTTTTCCATGGTCATGAACTGTGGTTTGTGACTGAGAAAATTAGATCAGAGATACAAGCAGCCAATATCAGTGTTCTTCATAGGGTGGCCGGGCTCAGCCTTGGACAAAGAATGAGGTGCTTGGACATCAAGAGGGAGCTTGAAATGGAGCTGCTGCTCTTTCATGTCCAAAGGGACAAACTGGCTTCAGTGGCCTCTGATTAATTTGCCTCATGGTGGCCTTCCTTTGGAAGATTTCAGGCATGTCCTGGGAGGAAATGCTGGGGTAAACCCAGAACTCTGGTTATTTATTCTCTCTGGCCAGGGAATGTCTAGGAATCTTCCAGGAGGAGCTGGACCACATGGCTGGGAAGAGGGAAATCTAGAGTACCTTTCTTAGCTTGCTGCTACCGAGACTCAGAGAGCAGAATGGATGGATGGATATGGTGACCAAAACTGTGACTAATAACTTTCTTAGTAGGATATTATAGTCTCAGGGTCCACTAAGTTCATAATAAGAGTCTAGGATTATGGGATGCAGTCATCTCCTTCAGTCTATAAACCAATGTTTGTTAAGCAGTTTAATTTACAGTTTGACAGCGTTGTGTCATGTATTCATAGGCTTATTTAAATTATTCTTATCTGCAATTTCATTAATGCTGTTAAATAAATGCAGAATTGTTAAAAAAGCACAATACATTCTTCTGAAATGCAGTGGGGTAGACGTATAAAAGAAACATAAAACTGCAAGATTGACAAGTACATGAAACATTAGTGTATACAGTATATTAGTGTATTTGCCCCCTTTCAGGAGGCTGAGTTTCATTTCAGATTGTGTTTACCTGCAGGCCTGTTGTGTTGTTTTGTCTTTGCAGAGGCACTGAACTGTGAGCGAATCAACAAAGACGTGGATGAAGAATAGCTTTCAGTCTCATCCAGCCCACTGGGGAGAGTGATATTCAATCTGATAATTGAGGTATTGATAAATCACGAGTGAGTGGCGACATTGATAAGTGTGGGACTGAAGGTCTTGTATCCGATGGTGAGGATGGTTGTCAGAGGGAGAATCGATCTGCATCGATCTGCAGCTCCATGCATCATTGGCCTCCTTTTTCTTGTCTTTTCTATCCTTGGCTTTTCTATTTTCTTTCTTCTATTTGCCTGTTTCCTTCCATACTTTCATCCCTATGTTTTCTTCTCCTTCTTGGTTCATTGCACTTCTTTCTTCTTATTCTTTTGCCTATTCTTGCTAGTTAGCACAAATAGCAGACTTTTGGTGGTATGGCGTGTTTGTGAATCAACAAAAAAGAGCTCAGACCAAAGTAGGAAGCCTTGTGTGTAAACAGCTGAGCAAAACAGAGCAGAGATTAACAGACTAGAACAGGACAGAGCAGGCCAAAGCAGCCGGACAGAGCAGGAAAACAGAGCCCACACATGATGCAATGCAAGGTTATGTAAGTCATCAAGTAAACTAATCAAATACAACATACACAAACCCTGAATAGTATTAATTTATGTAACACAAGGTAAGATGAAGTAACATAATGTAATGCAAGGTAATGTGGCAATATAAAGAAGAGCAGAGGAGAAAAAGAGAAACAAACAGAACAGAAGTTGCGAGGGTGCACTGGCCCAGAATGTAACATCCCTCCTGGCTAACTCACAGGAAGTGGCACATTACTGCCAAATGAACTCAAAATGTTCATACTCTCAATCTCCCTTATGTGCATACGTGCATATAAAAAAAACTGCATGTAAAAGTGTTTGTGTCTATCAGTGTTTGAACAGTGTCTGAGATTGCACTGCTGAATGCTTATGGTTGAATTGTCTGTTTGAGAATAAGCCACAAGGAAAAAATAAGAATTAAAAGCGTTAGTGTATGTGTTAGTATTAGATAAAGCAAGCCAGTTTATAAGCTATTTAACTAAGGAAATTCTGACATATTATGTAAAAAATGGATCAGAGCCATTTTGTGTAGAAATTGGAGATTCCTGACTCGCAAGCTTGGTGCTGATATGAAAAAAGGCACTGTGGCAGGCTGCTATGCACACTGAACCCAATGCTATGAGATCTGCCTTTCGAAAACTGCAAACAAATGGGTTGGAAACAGCACATGGACCACAACAATATTCATCAGGAGTGTGTGCCATCATAGTGGCACAGCTCTAGGGAAGGCCGTGTTGGATAGTTAGTCCAGCACTATAGTCCAGACTGAAATATCTTCACAACTATTAGATATATTGCAATTAAATTCTGACATTTAAGTTCCCTTGAGAAATAATCCAAGTGCTTTAAAGATCTAATGACCCAGTGCCCCCAGCAGATGATGTATTCACATATGAACTGATACTGTGAGAAGAACGTGTATTCGATTGATTAGCATAAAGCATAAATTTATGTTCCTCTGATAAAGAAGACTATTTAATTTGGTGATTCCTCATTTTTTAAGTTGTGCAGGGAGGAGCTTGACATCTGTGATTGTTAGTGAAATTAGAATGATTTCAATGAAGTTTGGTGTTGAGATTCATTCCTTGTTGGAATGAACTGTACAAACTTTGATGATCAGCTTTGATGACCTTCACTTCAGCTTGAGACATCTTTTTGTCAAAATGTAAACATTTCAAATAGTCTATTTCAAAACCAAATACCTACAACAATAAGGAAATGCAACCAATAGCATGCTAACATGCTATACTGAGGGGATAAACATGGTAAACATTATACCAACTATTATACCCAAGTATCAATGCACTTGCATTGTCATTGTGAGCATAATTAGCATGCTGAAATTATCATTTAGCTAAAAGTTCTACTCTGCCAAAGCCTCAAAGAACTGCTAGCATGAATCTACATTAGTCGCCTTGTTTTTCATTGAGAATTTTATCCATGCTTCATCACAGACAGATTCAGCATTTGGTTGTTACACAGATTGTGACTTGAATTGTGCCTTTAATTTATTTTCTAATGTCATTTTTTTAAAGAATCTTCTTATATTTCTGGAACCCAAACTGTAAGAACATAGCTACCTTTACTTCCCATAACTTTTCTGTCTTTCTACTTCCCCTCTTTCACTTGCTGCTCACCATGCAATACCCCCCCATTTCAACCTGCTCTCCCATTCTCTGCCTTTCCCTCCTCTTCATCATGCATTTCACCCCCAGGGTACGGATCAACACTCCCCTATCTCCACTTCTCCTTTAATCTAACTCTACTGCCTCATCCTTCACCCCCTCTCCCCTTCTTGTCGACTACCTTTCATCCTCCATCCATCCTGCGTATCTTCAATGTGTGAGGCGTTTCACAGTATGCGTCTGAGGTCAGTGAGGTCTGGATCCCGGTTGGCCAGTCACATTTTCTCTATTACTGCATAAGTGTTTGTCATGGTACATGCTCTGCTCAGGTCCTGGCCTGTGCTGAGAACGCTGTTCACCATTCGTCTGTGTGTGTGTGTGTGTGTGCGTGTGTGTGTTGTGTTCTTCCCACTGAGAATCACGTACAAAGCTCTGCTCTTGTGTTAGTGCGAGTTTATGTATGTGTGTGTGTTTTGTGTAATGGGCTTCTCACACTGTGATGTGCATGCAAATGTTTCACCTCAGCAGATCGAAAGCTAGATTAGCTCCCAGTGTCTTGCACCTGCCTGTTGCTATGGAAACTGGGTATCCTCTGTGCGTCACCTGTGCCCATGTTTGGTCTGATTTCCTACTCCTATTTATCAGCTTCCTTCTCCCTCTCTCTCTCTCTCTCTCTCTCTCTCTCTCTCTCTCACTTGCCCTTGTTTATTGCCAATGTCTCTCTCTCCCTCTTTAGTCTGAACCACGCTTGCTAAAGCAGAAACACACTCATACACACACACAAAAATAAAAACATAGACACACATACAGACTAAGTACTGATACAAACCGCAGTCCTTAAGTCTTCTGCTAACCAAATGAATTAATAAGAGTAGCCTTTTATCATATTTCACATATTTGCATAAGACATTTATAAGCTCAGTGAAGGAATGAGCAAGACACCAGACAATTTGTATAGTGCACATTTACACACAACCAGGTCTATATTATACAAGTCACATTTAACCAGACATATAGTATATATACATATATATAATAGAATCACATGGATCAAGAAATTAATTAATCATGAAAATAATTACATAATGTTACCATGTGATGTTCCTAAACAGAATTAGCCTAGCTTTGATAAATGTTTCTTAATAGTTAAAACAGATGTGCCTTATAAATAAGCAGTAAGAACAGTGTGGCTCGTGCATCTTACATAACATCTGTAACATCTAACAATTTATCAAAATGAATCTTAGCTAACAAAATCTAACTGCTCATGTCTTTTTAAAAACTCCTTGTTCACAGTACAGGCCCACCACTATAAAATGCATTTATATTGAAGTACATGCAGGAAGTGGTGTACTGTCACCTATACAACATGTCATTCGTCCATGTCATCCAATAGGACATATCAATGGCATTATTGCACTTACAAATCACTGTTAAAATTTAATTTAATCAATAGATGATACAGTTGGGGTCAAGGTTTGGTTAGGTTTAGGGAAAAACTGTTTTGGGTAAAAATGACTGAATCATTAAGACTTCTGGAGCTTCCTCATCATTATTTCAGAGATATAACAGGGACATTTGTGGTTATTATTTAAAAATCAATGCTGACTCAATGTTGAAAAGGGGAAACAAAAATCTGCTGTTTTGTCAAACCCATCTGTCCACCCATTCATCCTCCCTATGCTGACACTGTCCCTTTACAACAATGTTATCTGACTTCCTCCTTTTGCACTCATCATAATTTATTCAGCCACTGAAAATCTTTATCATATGAATGTAAACAAATGTTTTAGGGCATTTGCTGCAAACAACTGCTGCTGTTTGACCCCCTACACACACACACTCACACACACGCACACACACACACACACACGCACACACACTATACCCCAAAGACAAACTCTAGAAGATAAAGTTTTGTGAAACTGTGCCAAGTTACTATTTGGCAGACGCTGATGCAGCTAATAAGGAAAAGTGTAGGTCTTGGCTGGATGTGCAATACTTGTGCACAGCAAGTCTCTGAGACAACTTCACTAGAGGTTGGCAGATTAGTGTTGGACAGCGGGGCGCCAGGTATCAGAAAACAGAGTCCTGCCTGGGGGGAAAAGAGGATAAGGACAGAAAGAGACAGAGTCAAGGAAAGACAGACAGATGAGACTCTAGTGAGAATGACAGCAGGAAAGAGAGGGAGAGAGAGAGAGAGAGAGAGAGAGAAGGATAAAGTCTATCACTGTAAAGCAGGAGGGGGAGGACAAAAAGGCTCCACTGCAGTGAAACAACCTGGACCAGGCTGACCCTCCTCCCTTTCCTCCTTTCCTTTCTCCTCCTCTCCTCATCGATTCAGTGGTGCAGCGGTGGAAACAGCATAACAAATCTCTGGCAAAAAAAAAAAAAAAAAAATCCCAACGGTTTCAGGCTCTGCAGTGGCTTTGGGAAAACACCCCATGTTTCCCCTGTTACTGCTGCCTACACTCCTCACGACCCCACCCTATCCACAACCCACCACCAGTTACTCCTTTCACCCCTCCTCCATTTCCAAAATCTGTGTTTCCTCCTCTGACACTCCTCTAGCAGTGATATTTCCTGACGCAGCAATGACAGACCAATTTTTCTGGAATACACCCCTTCACCACTTCTCTTTTATTAGTTCGCTGGTTTTTTCCTCTATGGCTCACACACACACACACACACACACACACACACACACATCCATATATGCAATCACACTTCTGACTTCAGCTCAATCTCACCTCATCTTCTGTTGTATCTGACATAAAAACCGCCATTCCTCTCTCTTGACCCACCATAACCCACATGCAGACCCTTTTTTTCACTCGCCTCACTCTCTTTCTTCTTTTGCTCACTTTATCCCTGTCTTATTCTCCACCAGGGAGCAAACCTTCACCCACTCTCCACCCTGCAGCAATAGTTCTATCTTTACAGGCATGCACGATAACATCAGGGGTGTATGAATATTCAGGCATGTCTGGTGTTCGGGTAATTGTTTTCTCTTGGTATCTTGGGCTCTGTGGCAAGCTGCAGCTATGGACGCAGCATCATTACCATGCAGTGAGAGAATACAGTGAGAGTGATGAATGCGATGTGCAGAGCTTTAAGGGAAATAATGCTAATGAGAAACTTAATCACAAGTGACAAAAAGTCTTCAGACTCCTCATTAGGCCCAATGATGTTTTACAAGATAAATGCAAAACAGAGGGAAAAGAGCAGAGTTTTTTCTTTAAAATAATACATGATCCATGATCTGAGCATTTAACTTTCTATCAACAGAAGGTAGATGCTGATACAAGTAGGGAGATTTGCATATAATTATTGGAAGTAAAACTTATGTTAAAAGATACAAGTTGCCAACACTCGTGATTTCTAAATGTTCTCTCCTCTTGTCACCCCCTGCTTTTATAACAATCGTCTGTATTGTTCTTATGCTTTTCAGACAGCTCTGCTGACAATTCCTTATGTAACATTCATATTTTATGACTGTGTTTCCTGCTTTAAGTTTGATTAAGACGTCCTGCTCAGGAATCCAACTACTGCTCAGTGACTAGCCACTGAGGAGGCCTTAATCAACAGGGAATGTGTGTGCATGACTGTGTGCGTGTGTGTGTGTGTGTGTGTGTGAGGGAGGGAGAGAGATAGAAAGAGACAGAGAGATAGGCTCAGTCTCTCCTTACCCTTTATTCAAAGGCCAGAGCCAGTTTGGGGGGTGGGGGTGGTGGGTGGGGGGTTGCAGACAGTACTGCAGTATTAAACTGAGCCAAATGCAAAGACATAACAACAGTTGCTGAACTTTTCCACCACAGTGTGCATACTGCAGCCTGCAGGGGCATCTCATCACAATTTTCGACAATAATTTTAATAGAAAAACTCCAGCATATGATATGCTTTTCTGTTCTGTTATGACTTAACTGACCATACAAGGAGACAGAAATTAAACAGAGAAAATTTATTATGTATTATTATGTATTGAGATTGACACAAGCACCTTATAAAATTGATTTTTCTAAAAATTTTAGCTAACTGTTGCTTTCTTGCACATCCAGCAGACACAGAGCAATGTTTACTTTCATGTCATTTGTATGTAAGAATGCAAGTCCAGTATTCCCTTTGCTTTCAGTTTGGTCCTCATCAGCTCCTAGGGAAATCCTCCTTCTGAATGCTACATGCCTGAAGTTGCTTTATGCTGCTTACAAGATAGTTGCTAAGTTTGTCTGTCTGCCATTTGGTAGCATACAGTTATGATTAAGTGCTTGGATAGGCAGAGATGGAGATGACACTGATGGGAGCAGTTAAAGTGAATCAAAACAGTAAAGGTGTGGGGAGTAAAACATAAAAGAAGCTAAAAGAGGCAAATATGTCCAAGGGGAACTGTATAAATGGCTAATTCTTTGTGGGTTCACTCTTGAGACACCTTTCATCTTACACCCAGTTATTTCCATTGTCACTTGAATATGACTGATAAATACATAACAAAAAAGTATTACAAGCAAAAAAAGGTACTTTCTTATGTTTGATATCAACTCTACCTCCTCCTCTAGTGTTATAACAAAAAGTGCAAAAAGTGATTGTTAAAGGTATCTTGTCATAGTTACTTTGCTTTTTCCAATAAACTTTTATACATGTTTACTGGGAAGGTTTTTAAATAATTTTGTATCAGGGTTGTTTGACAGTTAAGCCCAAGACACACCAAACGATGATAGCAACAAAGGCCATCGCTATCTACCCTTTCCCTATCTCTTTGGCCAGACACGAGCAATTAGTGCCAATGGTGCAGAACACACAACAACCATGGACGTTCATGAGCCGACACTGGACAACCAGCAATAGAGACAATAGATAAGTTGAAGCTAATGAAGTTTAATTTAAATCTAAAATGCTTGAAGTGTAAAATTTAACATATATTTGCTTTAATAGATGATATAGCTTTGTTTTATATTTCCCCCCAAAAAATCATACAGTCTCATTAATCAAAAACTAGTCTCCTTTGATGCTTTAAAATTTTCTTTGCCTACCAAATCCTACTACTACTACTACAGCTATTATAAAATCTGTTATTTTCATGTATAAGGTACCTATTAGTGCTGTATGGACACTGCCTTGGATCCTGAAATTAATAAAATGCCTAAAAAGAGATAAGAAGGGTAACATTCCCAGACAAAGAAACATTCTTCACTGACTATTTGTCTTTTTTTAATGGTCTTTTTTCATGTAAATTTACAACACAGTTAGCTCCAAAGAGATTTTGAATTACTGATGTTATGTGAATATAGCGAAGACTAAAATCATTTCAAAATTCTACCCTGAAAGCCGAAGTAAAATGAGGTAAAACTACTGTGGTTTTAGGCTAATGGCACCCCTCTGATTTTCATGATCATTGCCAGGAACACTAATGAGCTGTATTTAGGGTAGAGGAAACTTCTGTTCCTACAGTTTAAAGAAGTCAGGCAAAGAAAAGCCCAGTAATGCCAGTGTATCCCTTACTTAAACAGCATAATAAATTACAACATCAAAGGGTCCAGTGTCTCAAGTATTTTCAAGATGCTGACCCCGAAATCTGTTTTAAAATCACTCCAAGCTCAAAAATGTCGATCGGATTTAATTCCCAATTCCCAATATTCTCTTACACAGAATTCCTTTAGTGACACCAAAAGAAGGAAAGAGGGATCGACTGAAGCGTCCCTTCAGATCTTTTATAATTAATGACTCTTAAATCGCGGTTTTAGCGAAGGTAAGTTGAGTCTGTAAAATGCTGCAGCTGTAGTCCATCCAGTGAGATATTTATTGTATCTGGTTTTGGTCTCCTTGCCAGGAATGAGTCTGTTTATCTGAGCCAAGACTTGGTCCTCTGTTTACCACCCAGCATTATTGGTCTCACTATGAAATTCAAATCAATATCCTCATAATAAAAGTCCCAGGCCTGCAGCAAATTGGAATCTATAGCTGGGAAAGCTGAAGAGATCTATGGCAATGCCAAGGCTGCACTAACGAATGATGAATCAGTGAAGCAAACACATGCACACACACACACATGCACACACACACTCACACTGAGACAAATGCATATGCTCGCTCAGTAAACCTGAACAGGTACCAAACATATGTTAACCTTGCAAGGCAGCTAGACTGTTGAGATTTCAAGTCTGACAACTTGCAGGTGCATCTTGAAAAACTCCAACCGCATTCTTTTTTATTTGATCAGAATATGAGTGGACCAATCAGTGTCATTTGAGGGGAAAAAGGTGGTAGCTACAGGTGTGGTTTAGTAATGACAAAAGCCAGAAGTGGCTACGAGCATGTAAACAATGGCAGCTGCTGGAGAGGTTAGCATGGAGGCTGAAATAGCAACAGTTTTATCAGAACTGGACAACGTTTAGTCATTAAAAGGGGGGAACAGAAAAAGGCTCTGAAGGCTTTTCTTAATGAAAAAGATAAGTGCTCTTCTCTCTTCTTCTTCTGGCTTTGATAAGAGTAATAAACATGGCAGACAGAACAATTGCCCAATCCACTTGTTTTATTTTGAAACAACCTGCCCTTCTTCCAAACGCTGTCTTTAGGCCCTTTTCTAGAGGGACGTGAAGTATATCCTATGGATATGTGAAACATTCCATCTGGTGTGTCAGGTTAAACATACACAGACAAACTGACGAAAATGCTCACACGGTTACAAACACATGCTGTGCACACACATACAGTCAGTCAGACTGGTGTGAAACATGACTCCCTCATTTATAATGGATGGTAAACCAGGATCCCTACAATGCCGCCATTGTTTCACCTGACACAGCATTTCCGTAGGTCTGCTACTGTGTTTACAGTTATTGTCTCTTTTGGGAAACAGAGACACCATGAGCACTGAATCTAACTCAGCATGAAATTACACGAAATGGATTTTATTTAAAACTCCAACTGTGATTGTATTTAGTCATCGAAATCCATCCAGTCATGGACATGTGCTGTATTCAATATCTTTAATTAAATGAATTACATCAAAAAAAGAGAGGCTAACAACCTGCCAAATTATTACTTGTCCAACTGCATTACTAAGAATTAACTTACTTGGAAACCATACAGTAATTTAGCAATTTACAGTGCAACAGTGTTCTGTTTAACATGTGAACCATGTGTGCATGTTAACCCCGCTCACTTTAATCAAAACTAATATATTCAATTTAATATTCTGGGAAAAATAAATTGCAAATAACATGCAATTACATGTTTTTTCTATTTTCTGCACCTGTAAAATTCTTTCTCATGAAACAGTTCAGTCAAAAAATCTACATGCAAAAACTTAAACATCAGATTTGCTGGACAGCACCTGGGACATGGATTTAACTGTATGGTGTTATTGCTGAGGTTGTAACTTACAGGGATGTTGTTCTGGAGAGGTGTTATATATTTCATGTTTTGCTCACCTTTGTGAGGCCACTGTAAACTGCAAAGGAATGTAATATGTGGCAGAGCTGTTGTATTAGATTACATAAGATTTTATATAAGCTTAAGAGGAACCAGGGAGCGTATTTTGATAATTAGTGTTTGCCTGTGTTTGTGTTAGTATGTGTATGTGATGTCTGAAGTGTCTGTGTGTGTGTAAGCATGCTTTCATACAGTATGTAATTATTATATCTAATGCATGTGTGAGCACTGTGTGTGCATTCATACTGCAAGTAATGATATAATAGGTGGTAATAATAACATACAATGTGGTAAACAGTGATAATATACTCTGTGTGTGTATGTGTGTGTTTGTGTCCCAGTGTGTGTCCGTGTGTGTGTCCCAGTGGGTTGTTTTGGGGAAGTGAAGGGTTGGAGTGCTGAGTGCTGAGTAAGCGGTGCAGGCCCAGAGCTGGGAGACTGCAGTGCTGCTGGCAGCAACACACACTGATCTGAGCTCAGACTGATACTCAGCAAAGCAGAGGAGACGAGACGAGAGGAGGAAAACACTATCAAATTTAAAAAAAAATAATCTTCGACGTGTGCTGCTTGCAGACATGTACAGTCATATTTTAGCATGACACACATGCACTTTTACATGTAAAGACAAATACCACACACACAGACGCATGGCCTGAATAATGAAAACTTACTGTTACACTCTTGGATGGCAGGCAGTGTGAGTGGAAAGAAAAAATCTCAAACAAAAGGTGAATTCTCAAAAAAAGAA
>JAPZDV010000010.1:3889072-3914867 GCA_029814665.1 Acanthurus lineatus | reverse complement strand
AAACACTAATTCAGAGGCTAGAAGAATGTGCACCTTCTTTTAGCCTTAATATATTTATTTATGACCTCATCACATTTACATACATGCACATGCACAACAGGCTTACATACAAATGAGTCTTCCAGGCACACACGCACACAGACATATGCAGTTTTTTAATGCCCCACCCCCAAATAAACACACATGCACACGCACACACACACTGCCACACACATAAACATTTTGTATTTACATAGTAAAACTCGTATCTCTGTTGTGGAGTTGCTTTAAATGACACTTTATGAATGATAACTGTTCCTATATGTAAAAACCAGCCACATAAAATACTCTTGAAAATAGACACATTCTCCTTCAACAGGAATACACTCAACCACGCACACACATCCCAGCACACATACTGCAGGATCATGTAAGCCCGAGCCCACGCCCTGACAGACACACTGCGTCACGGCCGGCAATCAGAGCCAGCAGCCTTGTTTACTCCCTCTAACCTGTGTGCCACTTATTGTGCTAGAAAAGCCCTCATCTTCTCCTTCCGCCCACTCCTCCGCTCCCCACACATCCCTCGCCATCCTCTGAGTCACCCTCCGCTGCTCTTTCTCCACCCCCCACCCCCTCCCTTCCCCCTGCCCCTCCAGCTCCCTCCCCCCTCCTCTCCTCCCCTCACGTCCTTTTTTCGCCTTGTCTTCCCTCGCTGTGAATGACTCTGTTGGGCTTTCCGGGATGTTTTTCACTCTCTATTCACAGTCTCCGTGTCTCTTTTCATGTATCAATACATGTGTGCGCCTCTCTCTGCCTCCTCTTTTTGTGCTTTTTTGTCCTCCCTCCTCCTCTGCCTCTCTCTCTCTCTCTCTCTCATCGCTCTCCATCACCTCACTCCTCAGATCCTTGTCATCAATAGTATTGTGACCATGTATATTTGAACAATCTAGGCCCTGTGTTATGAACCTCAAAGCCGCTACCCCTCCCCTCCCCCCCGCCTGTATATTTGATTATATAACTGCGTCCCCGTGGACCTTGAGGACACTGCAATCTAAATTTGTCTGGTGATGATGGGAGTGTGCATCAATGCGACATTCAACACGGAGAAGGATGTCTATTTTCTCAGACGATTTCTGGTTCGAATGTCAACAACTAAAATATGACCCAAACACTGTTTGGCTCCAGTCAGCTGCCCCAGAGCCATTCATGTAATCTGTTTACCAAGCAAGGACAAAATAAGGAGGATTAAGATGAATTTTCAACATCTTACATAAATGAATTCCTCTTTATGCTACATGTGAAATGCAGAATCTTGTTTTAAAGGCAGTCTGAGTCTTGGTGGCTATCATGAGGACAGTAAATACACATGGCTGCCATTTTGTTGTCTTTCTGTGCTGGAAACACAAGAGCTCCCTCCAAGTTTTTTCTGTTCTTCCAGATTCATAAACAACCAAACCCCTGCATTGCTAAATTTGCCAAACAGCACCATACACTGGTGTGATGCAGAACTGCAACTGGCCACCAAGAGTTATTTTGTGTCTGCAGCTTGATGTTTTGCAGTCGGTTTGAGCAACATGAAGGACCACCAGCAGCATTATGGGGACACAGTAACAGCTTCACCAAGTGAGTGTTTGACTGCATCAACAGTAAAGAGTTGATCATTTCAGGAGGCGATGGAATTCTTTCACGTGACTGGTGTACAAGTCACAGCATGTTTCATAAAATTTAAAGAATGTTCCAGTAAATGAGGAGGAAAAGACAGAAAGAAAAAGAGAAAGTTTTTTTACATAAAGTAAGTCAAATCTATTTTCCTCTCTGATTAATGAGTGTGTCTTTCTTATATCTGCAGAAAGAAAGACAAAAAGAATGTAAAAAATAAAAATATAGAAAAAAGATGAAAGAAAAAGTGAAAGAATGAAAACAATGAAAAAGACAAAGGATGCAAAGAAAAAATGGAAAAAAGAGCTGCAGATTGGAAAGGAAAAACAATAAAGAATGAAAAAAGAAAGAAACAAAAAAGAAAAAAGGGGGAAGGAGGAAAAGATAAAAGGACTAAAAAGAAAGAAAGACAGAACTCTACAAGCAGACAAACTAAGAAGGCAACAAAGAAAAGAAAGACAGTAAGTGAGCAGGTATTGGCTCTGAGCTGTCAGCATGTGTCCTCCTCATCAGCTTCCTCCTGCCACCTCCAGCAGTCTCCTCGTGTCTCACACCGCAGCTCCACACACTGCAGAGTTAGGGGAGGATTTTAACCAAATTTCTAACTGCAGTGTGTACTTACAGTGGAGGTTTGTATCTGGACACCTAGTTTTCATTCTAGTAACTGTACCTATTCACTGTTCAAATCAAGTAAAGCTAAGCAGGTATGGTGTGATTAGTGTCTTAAATTTCCCTATCCCAATGGTTGAAGACATATTTTATTCATTTGCCTTTGATTCTTGACAGATGTCAAAGATGAAATCTTGAGGACAAACTGAACATCAGAGATGTCATTTGCACCAAAGATCTGGCAGTTTTTCTCAGGTAAAATGTCGTTTTTGTTGCCAGTTTGTTTCATAAGAGATGGATTTGGATTGGCTGACAGTGTTTCAGTTGATCATCACATTACTCTGACAGGGATCTCAACCATGTTGCTCCCTGCTGTGGTTTTACTCAAGTTAATCATACATGGTTGTTGTAGAACTCCACTACTGACTCTAACTAAAACAATTTTCAAAAAGTGATAGTTGTAGTTGTAGTCATAGCTCTTTAGTTTAATGACGGTAGTATCTTCCAGATTTACAGTCTTAGTTTTAAGCTTTAAATTTACTGCTAATTGTGAGTATGATGATGAAAAAAACATCAGAAAAATAAATTTCAGTGTTCCAATGGAGCCTTGACTGTTGCTTTCAGACAGACCTAAAAAAACTGTGATCCTTTAACTTTTCATGGTTCTGTGTCTAAACCAGACTGGAAGCACAGTGAGAACAGAAGCAGGCCATTATGTTTTTTATACAAAATCTATTAACACATGTTCCAGTGTAGGACAAATATATATCTGTGGGATTAAGTACCTTCTGGCTAAAAATTAATAATTCTGTACTGACATTGCAAGTCTTGATTCTAAATAAAAAGAATATGAAACTATGTTGATTAAAGAAGCTGTAATAAAAATAAATTAATAGAAAAAATAAATCCAATGTCCATAATTGTTCATGTTAACTAGCCAGTTCGGGTGATGGACTATAAATCCTAAATATCAAAGTTTTCTCTCTTTCTAACCTCCTCTCTTTCTATTCTGATGTTTTTCAGCTGCAGTGTTTCCTCTGAATGTTCTAGCTGAAAGGCATCATAAAGTCGTCAAAGTCCACTTCAAGGGATAAGAGCTTTTTCTGTCTCTCTATCTGTGACATCAGCTGGCTGGTGGTGGGCGGCTTCCCCCAAACCTGAGACAGACAGACAGGCAGACAGACAGACAGACAATCACTGCAATCAGTCAGTAAGTTGGATTCAGCACCGATCGCATGTGCAGTGAAGGAAATGATGGAAATGTGGGCCAGACTTACAATGACTCAACTGTTTTTTGTGCACTTGTTCGGTGAGGAGCTACTGTGCTCAAACTGAATGTAAAATGTGCATTCAATCATTAACCATAAGGTGTTTGTTCAGCTGTTAAAATGCACCTGGAGTGGAAACATGTTTATCTTGGAAAATGTTAGCTGGACATCACTGCATAAGAAGAAACAAAATGACTTTGTGTGCAATTAATGTAAAATATGAGACTTGTACTTTTAGTTGAGCCTTTTTTTATGGTGACCATCTGCAGCAGCAAAATATTTACAACTAACAAGACTAAGTTTAAAATGTTAACATGAATCAGAATGGGTCTTAGAGTATATCACAGACAGTATGTGTGATATTTTCAATGACACTGTCTAAAGCGAGCAGAGGCTACAGTACATCAGGACAACAAACAGTAAATGTTGATGAGTCCTACCGTTTTTGGCACAAAGGTGATATCCACAGCATTGGTTTTCCCTGTCGTGATCCTGGCGTTTTGCAGGATCACGCTCTTTGAGTCCTTCTGTGGGGAAGTCTTTCCCGCTGTTGCAGTCGATGTCTCTGTGAGTTCTGCTGCAGCAACGCTCTGTAGGGGACACCAAGCTTTTCAGATCTGCTGTATTTTATTCAGCTCCTCTGTACAGTTGTTATCAAAGGTCTTCAAGTGTCAGATTCAGGTCAGTCAGAGAAGGAAGACACTGAACAGAGCAGGAGGGGCTTTTAGTTGCATTAACGTATCCTGAGAAATTAGGGAATAACACATAATTTAGGTCAAACCATTTAAGTGTGAGATTTATCAGTTTAAAGGCAGAATAAATAGGAGAACCTATCATTTAATATCCTGATATGGCAACTGAAGAAAGACATTGAAACATTCCTAAAAAAAAACTTTCCCCCCTACAATCATTTCTGACGCACAAGGATTGTGTAGCTGGGTCTGAATCTGCAGACAGATTGTGAGTTAAGTGGTAAAGATAAACATTTATCAAGATAAAGACTGATAAACACTCCTTTTTTTCACACCATTGATTATCAGATAGGTGAACACTTGTGCTTATTGTCTGCAAAAATAGTTATTAGACCACAGAGAACTATAAACACAAATAAATAGCACATTATTTGTTTTACTTTGGACAAAAACATTTGGCTAATATGTCTCTCCATCCCTCTTTAAGAACACACATGCATTCAAACACACACACACACACACACACACACACAACTGTTGTGGTAATATTATTCACTCTACCTGCCTGTAGATGGCAGACATCCACATGTTTACATCTGCATTTTTAACCAGCTGCTGCTCCAACTCTCTGACCAGTAGGTGGTGCCGATTGGACCTTTTTTTCAGTTATTTACATGAATGAAACTGGCATTTTACCTTTGTGATATATATTCGCCCTCCATTTAAACATTTTTAGTTTTACACATTCAGAAAAAATATAACTGAAGGGCAGTTTTTAACCTCAAGTTGTGTGATTTCTCAAACAGCCTCAGCACCCCAATGAAAGTTTTTTTTTTTTTGTGAACTCATGAATTTTTTATACATCCATGTAATTTTATGATTTTGATGCAGCATAAGGGCACTATCACTATATGTTATTATGCAAGCTTGTGTTGTAAACTGACCAATAAATAATCTTGAATCCTAAAATATAAAATTGTTGATGTCTTTTCGTTTCTATGGCAGAGCACTGAACTGATTTCTAAATCAAACTGGCAGAAGTCAGTCCAAGAAATAAAAGTATTAGGTGACCAAATTTTCAGGGTACCAAAAGGTTTGAATCAATGAGACTGAATTTTACATCAACAGTCAACTCTGCAGGCCATCGTGCCTGTCACTGGGCTTTAAGTATAGTGTGGGTTGGATGGGTCAGCGGAGGCACAGACAGCTGATGATGACTGAACCTTTAAGTGAGTCGGGGGCAGACCGGAGCTCCTGGAGGAATAATGACCTGAAGTCACAATGGATTCTGCCGTGATCCTGCTTTAAGAGGGCTCAGAGTTTATTTCATAAACTTTTTGGGATTTAAAAGAGAATTTATCTTCACTTAAACCTTTAAACGAACCAGTATTTCAACTTGTGCAAGTAAAACATGGTGAAATTTTGTCTTTCCTTCAGGTGTAGGAGAGCTGATGTCAACAGATATAACAATGCACGTCCAATGTTCTATTCTAAAAGCTCAATAGAAGCTTTTAACATCTAAGAGAAAATTTGGTACAGTTCTATGAAAAGAGTCATTACAACAGCCTGTCTATCACCTACTCTGGTCCATTTCACAGTCCAGCTCACATGTTGGCATATCAGCTCTCCTGTGTTTCGATCATTTTATTGGTTTCGATTCTACTGGTGAGGCCACCATTTAAATTGGGGTTAAAATATACTGATTCAGTCAAATTAAATGGTTTAAAGGTACTATTATATCCTAATGTTGACTGAAACACATGGCGAAAATAATTATTTTAAAAAATAGGAATAATGGTCATATTTTCTTATTATAAAACCCTTTTTTATCAACTTACAAATTAAACCTTGCTTATTACCGTAGGTGTCGGAAAGTAGAGCGTAGTAGACTTATTATCATAGCGTCAGGATTGACTTGGGGGTGAATGCATTATTTACAGTGACTGACTTGCTCATTAGTCAGGGTGGATGGAAGTTTAATAGGCTTTTCGGTTTCTAATAGTAGTGAGTGAATTTCTGCAGTTCTGTTAAATATTATCATATTCATTTGTCACGTAGTGGAGACCTGTTTGGCAGGAAGGAAGAAAGAGGAAGGAGGATATATTACGCCTCTGTGCTTTCCTCACTCTGTATTGCACCTGTGTGCAGATTGGATGGGTTATTTCTTGGCCCCCAGAATTGCTGCTCGCAGTTATTTACAACTATGAATATTCCTGATGGATTTCAGCATCCTCGTAACAAAATCAATATATTTGGTGAGATTTTAGTCTGATTATAGGAAAAGCAAAGTGAAGCTCCATCATGTTCCAGCTGTAACATAACACATCAAGTCTAATTTGCTTACAAGTTGCTGCCTCACAGTAATCAGATCTCTTCAAAGGTTTAGGTTTCTTCTGCTGAAAGAAGAAGCTGGAGTGCACAGAAGAAAAGCAGCATGGGAGATTACCTCCAGTCAAATGTTGGTAAAAGTTTACTTTAACATCCTTTAGGTTTTATTCACTTGGCGAACAGCTGGAGAAAAATGATGACTGCCACTCTGGTGAGCAAGCACAGCTATTTGTTGCTGCATTCAAAGTTCAATGAAGACCAACAACATTGGAGTAGATTTAGCATCAATGTCTGATTGTTCTGTCTGGCACAATCTACAACTTAACTGATACTCACTAGAAGAACTTGCCTACTAGCTTAACTATGTCATATTGATAATGATCTTCGCTATTCTAGATTTCATCTTATTATAATTTGCTTTTCAATGAGATTATGAGTGACTGCTGCTTGCTGTGTCAAAGCTCCTAGAGGTCATACTCTGTTGTTAAATCTACACATATTATAATTATGTACTATGTACAGGATGATTTAGATGAACACCCTGCTGCATCCCCAGGAAACAATATTTTTAATTTTATGTCAAGTGGCAACCCAAAGGGCTATTAAAGGCACCATGCAAGTGCCTAAAACTGTTTTGCAGTTCTATGAATGGCCACTTGAGGCAGGCTTCAAAAACAAGCCAATTCTGATAAAACGCCTCATTTAAATGTCCAAATTTACATCAAATATAAACAAGCTTATGGTCTAGTAAAAAAATAGGTTTGGTCTCCATTGCTAATTTTACTGTTTATTTAACAGTCCAGGGGATCATTTCTAACAAAAGTTATTCATTTACATCATATTAACATTTTACGATATGCATAACTAAAGGCATATCCCCCCTTTAATGAAAGTAACTATAAGCTTCTTGCTAGCTGTGTCATAAAGTCATTAGTAGAAATGTTTATCCTCTCTGGTTTGACCCTCTCCTTCAAAAAAACAAGATGGCGATGTGTACAATGCCAAACTTAGGGCCTTAAAACAGTCATCTATAAATCACCAGATGATGTCATGGTGGCTGTGTTCAGTATTTGAACTCACTATCTATGTACATTTCCAGAAAACTGTTCGTTAGCAGTGAGACTGATGGATATGAAGTAAAATTATATGATAACAGAGTGCCACAGGAGCACATCCAAGAACCAAGAAATGAGTTTGTATTGCTGAACGAACGGTTTCTTTGTCTCAAAGTCAACTAGTTTTCTGAGTAGATTTTTTGTTAAAAGATTATTTTAAGTTTATAGTTAACACAAGCTTAAAAGACTTTCATGTTTTGCTTTTTGATATAAATACCCGAGTTACTATCCCACTCCTGATTTTTGAAGTTTTTACATGTCTTAAAAAAAGGTGAGTAACTTCATCAGACCACACAGGCTGTCTGGGACACTGCACGTCTTCATGCAAACACAGTTAGTAATGTCCTCAGTGGTCAACCAACATTTTGTTGTGTTTATTCTCAAGCTCCTACAAACTATTCCTACACAAACTTTTCATCTTGCAGACTTTCACTACTGATGATGATGATATTCATATTTTGGGCATCTGAGTGACAACAGCTTCTAGCTGTCTGTTAGCTGTTATACAGTCATCGGTAGCAATAGGTATCCTATGAGCTCCACTCTCTCATTTATTATGGTCACTTCAAAAACAAAGATGGTGACGAGCATAGTGGTCATAAGGGTTCTCCACAATTCAATGGGTGATGCCTCAATGGCACTGCTCTCTATTTCTATGGTTTATGATTTTGGAAAGAAACTGACAGCTCTATCTAAACAATAATTGCCCTCTTTTTTGCATAAACCTGAGTGGCTTTTGTGAACAGTCAACAAAGAACAGAGTGAAATTTCCATTTTACACATATACAAACACAAACAAACAAACAAACAAACAGAAAAGGTTCGAAGCTATCAGGTTTTAATAAGATGAAAAGATTTTAATGGAGTTACTTGGGTACCTTTTGAGCTTTGGCCCCCTTCCCCTTTGCTGTCTCCTTTGATTTAGGCAAAGAGTCCATCTTTTCTTTGACCAAGTCAATAATCCTGGGGTCAGCATAAGCTCTGGCGATGTCGAGGCAGTTTTGTCCTGAAGGAAAATAAAACAGGATCAGTGAAAAACAGCAGAAGTCTCCATCAAAAGATGGACAGCTTGCTGCAATTACTCCTGTGTTTTTCAATTTGACTTACAGAAGTAAAGTGACTGAATTTTAAGCTTTGCTGCTAATACGCTGAATGTTATAGACATGAACTGAGAATTTATATTTTTTCTAACACTTAACATCACAGTGCTTTTCTTGTTGTCACTTCAAATAAGTTTCAGTACAAAGTTCAACCAAATGCATCTTATCCAACATTCAAAACTGTTTGCTTCTCTAAATTAGCAGCTCCTGTAATTGCTGCCTTTAACTTCTTTGATCTTTAGCCCAATGATTTACACCCTCTAGGGACTTAATTTATTTACTAGTAGTGGTATTATAGGTATACTTATATTGTCAATATTGGTATTCTTCAAATGAACTTAGATATATTTCAGGTGTAGAGTCAGACCTTTCTTGTTCTCTGCAATTACACTGGCACCCGCCTTGATGAGGAAATCCACACAGGAGGGACGAGAGCTCTCAATGGCCCTCATAAGGGGTGTTCCTCCATTGAGGGCCTGGGCATCCACAGGGGCACTGGCCTCCACCAGAAGTTCGATTAGCTCAACTTGGCCTGCATGAGCTGCGTGGTGGAGGGGAGTCCAAAAGAACTGGTCCTGCACGTTCACATTCGCCCTAACAGGAACAGGGAAATCACATTGCGTTTAAGGAGTCCCTGAGCAGGAGACTGAGAATGTCAAATCTGACCTTTAAAACTAAAAAATATATATTTATATATTCTTTTAAGTAGGTTGTTTGTCTTCAGGTTTGTTTTTTTGTATCATGCACTTCAAACATGGATTGAATATAGTCAACAGTTCTTCATATATAAATGTGTCTTTTAACACAACAGAGAATCTTCAAATAATTCCTGCTTGTACTGTGAATTAAGAGTTCATTATGTGCATTACTCTGCAAACAGACTTCATATTTTAAAGAAAAAAAAGTAACAGCATTTAAAAAACAAATACACTCTTTAACTCTGCTAAGATGTGAGCAATAATCCAACATTTGAAGAATAATATTTTATTTTGATTTCAGGAAGTGTGGGTTTTTTTTTTTCAACCTAATTTATTTTGACCCCAGTTTGAACAAAAGCTAGATATCATACCTTGCACTTTGAATAGTCATTTATTTTATTTACAGACAATCATCACTGTATTTGTTTTCTTTGTAAGTGCTGGATACAAATGGCCAACTAATGCACAAGTGACACAAGAACATGCTCCACTTAAGCATACCATGAAGCAGAGTCATGGTGTCACCTTGTTTTCACACATAATACATAGTCAGTTATTACTAAACTATCAATTATAGGTACTTTAAATCAAATTGATGTTTATCTGTTTTACTTAATTGCAATAAATAATTATCACAAATGTGATGAAAGTGAATGTCTCTATTGCTAAAAGTGGTTACATGGTTGTTTCTGAAGAAAAAAAATCCTGAAAGAAATCCTGATTGTTCTCACCCCTGACGGAGGAGGTACTGAGCCACCTCGTAGTTGCCGCTGGAGCAGGCCACCATCAGCGGGGTCTTGTAAAACTCATCTTGAACATCCACAGGGACCCCCTGACTAAAAGCTAAGTCCAGAGACTCCAGGTCTCCACTCCTCACACAGTAGTTGATGTTGACGTACACCGTCTCTGGCTTTTCTAAGTACCATCCTGAGTCGTTCATTATGGGATGTTCTGGTGGGTGATCGCGATCAAATCGTCTGGTGTCCGAGCAGTTGTAATATGTCTCAATCATGAAATGGGGTGGTCCTCCGTCTGGTCGCCGGGGCATACGCTCCGGAGTGAGAGTGCAGATGGGCATGGGGAGAACAAATTTACCCTTCTTCTTACCTCCTTTTCCTCCCTTTTCCTTTTTCTTTTTAGGCACATAAGAGGAGAGGAGGAATGGTTTCTTGATGTACTTGACACCTTTGATGAAATCATTAATGTTGATACCACCCTCTCTGCCCTGGTCATGGGCTGAGATGATTGTTTGGAGCTGATCTAAGTCAACAGGAGCTTTAAGTTCTTCCAACAAAGAAATAAACATCTCAGTGGTGACCGTGTCTGAATTGTCACCAGAGATCTGCTGTAGTTCTGTCTCAAACTCATTAGACCAGTCATGGAGGGTCAGGGCCCAGGGATCTGACGTGGGAAGAATGACATCGCTCGGTTTGTTGCCTTTTCGCTGCTGCTTCTCTGCTTTCCTCAGCTCCTTGGCTGCTGCTTTGTGACCAGCGTCTTTGGCAATCTGACGAGGGAGCAAACCCTCCAGGTTCTTCAGTTTGGGGTTACATCCTAAACAGAGAGTACAGTTCTATGAAAAACATCAACATGAGGTAGAATTACCTAATTTAATTTGGGACTGTGTTTGCAGCTGCATATTCTACCACTTCATTATTTTTCTTGAATTCTTGAATGTGAATAAAGTTTAATTTCCTGACTAAATGTATCACAGCACAGACATAACCTTGAACACACAGCTACACAAAGAGACCACCGGAGAGCCTCTGTTGACTGTGTGACTGCAATCCTTCAGTAATTAGGAAAAGTTATCACATTCACCCAACTGAAAGCCAAAAAAAGCGAAATTCATTGCATTGACTTCAGGATGTCTTTTAATGTCACAGCACCTCTCTGTGCCAGGAACTTGCAGCAGTTAGCATCGCCCGTGGCAGCGGCGTAGTGTAGGGGTGTGCACTCGTCCGTGTTGATCACTCCCATGTCTGCTGAGTACGCAGACAGCACCTGAATCACCTAGAGGACACAAAACACCACAGAGCAGCACATTACAGAATCATAAATCACACTGTTAATGATTTGTAACTTATATGTGTTGTATGGTTGGTGTCAGTGTCAGAATAACCCTTAGCTGATATCTGCCCAAAATGCCGGATCTAGTACCTGCAAGTATGCAAATCTATGATCCATCCAATATCATGTGATTTATTTACTTAAATAAGACCTTTTAACTTCCCAGCATTTTTCTGTGCACCTTTATGTAACAACATTTTTTTTATTGCATGTATATCTGATATCCATAAACAGCAGAACAACAGAAAAACAAAAAAAATGCGTGGTGGGGAGAAAATCACAATACAATTATCAAATGAGTGATTCGGACCTTAAATTCTACTAAAAGCTCTTCCACTTATATTTTAACCACAACTTCACATTATTTGGTCATTTTTTAAACAGTAAAAATATGTCAATAAGTGAGCAGATAAGACACCTCAAAAACACCCCCCATGGCAGCATAGTGTACTGCTGAAAGGCGTTTTCGGTCCAGGGCGTTTGGGTTTCCCCCATTCTTGAGAAGTGTTTTAACAAGCTGCAGGGAGCCGGCCTTGGCTGCCTCCATCAACGCTGTGACGCCAGTTTTCTGAGGAGAGACAGAAGAGACAGAGACAGTGTTGGATATAAAAGAAAAGAAGCATTAAGAGAATCCACATTAGGTTTTCAAAAAGATAAACTCTCAGTTCCCTCATATTCGATGCCAGTGTCTCAGTCCCCATATTGATTACCTGATTTGTTGCATTGGGATCTGCTCCTTCCTCCAGCATGATGAGACACATGGGGGCGCACTCCTGGGCTTTTTCACACATTAACTGGAAGATATGAGTCCCCTGCACTGACACATTGTTGACGTCTGCCTGGCACTTCAGTGCTATTTGCATGCAGCGAGTGTGGCGCTTGGTGGGGTAAATACAGTAGAACAGCACACCTAAAGTGAGAGGAGGAAAGGGCGCAGAAGTTCATAAAAAGTGAGCGACAGCAGAGTCAATGAAAATGTATTAGATCAATACTCAACTTTTGATTTGTATCTCAAGAAAAAAATCCTATTAACAACATTATCTGAATAATTGTGGTCAGATTTGAGAAGCTCATATTCAGATTGAAGAAAGGGAATTCTTTTTTCTCTTTGTTTATATTCATATTTAGGCGAAATATTAATTAAAAGTTCTGAAGATATATGTCAGGATGGCCGAGCGGTCCAAGGCGCTGTGTTCAGGTCGCAGTCTCCACTGGAGGCGTGGGTTCGAATCCCACTCCTGACAGTAACTTCTTCTAAGCCTGTATCGTAACTCTGTCTGAGATTATACTGCACCAGTTTCCACTCTAGCAATTGATTTAGTGTCTAACACACACCACGGCTGACATGTCGTCAATTTGCCTATTAATGCCTCTGTCAATAAATTAAAAAATAAATACCTACGTAACTAAGTCAATAACTAGTCCATCAGGAGAGGTTTACATGTACACTGTACTACTCCTTACATAACTAGATACGTTTTGTAGACTGCAATGCTTTCTTTCCTCTCTTTCTCCACATTTTTGACTGGAGGCTGAGCTGCTGAGTTTCCCGCTAACTTGCCTTTAGAATGACATGAATAAAGGCTCATGTTGTGGAGAGAACACCATTTCTCCCACTCATATTATTGTAGGTGGTCTGATTTGGCTTTGACGTGCAGATCACAGGGGGGTGTTGAAAAAAGAAACGCAGTGGCCCTGCAGCAAAGTTGATGCAGAGTCAACTTTTGAAGAAATGAATCCTGATGTCACACTGCAGTAGCCAATCAGTTGACTGATGACCAGATCAAGCAGAGCTGATTGACCTTGCAGCAATGGAGTACAGGGACATATATTTTCTTAATGGGCCACCATGTGAACCCGTAGTAATCACTGCAGTGCATGCTTTGGTCTAAAACAGCCCCAGCACAGGCAAATGTGTAACTATTGACACTCAGTCTTCTGGGGAAAGAGCTCGGCAGTGAGAGCTGAAACTGGGCCAGTCCTTGGGGAGCGAAGGATGATATCAGGTTACTCAGTGTGCTTCGCAGGAGAGGATCACTATTAGTGGTTGATCTGTAATTAGGTGTACCCACGCAGCCTGACACACACATAGACACAAATGCTGCACTAGCATACACCTACAACAAAAGCATGCATTCACACATTAAAGCCCACATCCCTGTAGTTATCTGCCTTACTGAACTTCACTCTCTCTCTCTCTCTCTCTCTCTCTCTCTCTCTCTCTCTCCCCCTCTCTTTCTCCCACTCACCCACTCACAAAAGAGTGCCATTTGCAGTAATTGATGCCCCGGCCACCCCTGTAATTGGGGTAATTATCACAACTAGTTTAAAAAGGACATGAAGAAGAACTTGAGGCTCACTGATTGGAGTTGTTGGGGATACAGTCTCCTCATCAATATCTAAACACAAGCACCATGCATTTTCATGAGTTGTAAGACGAAGCAAGGCATTCAGATCAAACCTGCTGGTCTAACTTGAGATGGAAAACATCTCTATTTGAGAAATCGACACTTCGAGCTCAAATGAGAATACATTAGTGGAAGGGAGGCTGTTACTTTACCTCTTGAGATTCAAGGCATACAAATTCTTACTGTTCTGTCAAACAGGTTAAGAGTTGTAGAAGTTTCCAGTCATGTGTTTTGATACTAGCTAAATGCAAAAGAGGGCCGTGGCAAGTGTTTCATTTCTCCAGATTCCACCATCTGCACCTGCTACATGCCTGCGGCACTGCTTGCTACTGCTCACCTTTGCCTTCAGCGTCTTGGAGCCTGAGGTTAGCTTGACTCTGGACCAGCAGGGCCATTATGACATCATTGCCAAGCTCAGCAGCTAACATGACCGGGGTGCGGCCCTTCTTGTCCTGGATGTCAGGGTGCGCTCCCTTGGAGAGAAGGAAGCTGACCAGGTCTGTAAGAGACAGAGAGAGTCAAGAAACAGCCAGAAAATGAAGATACTTTGAGACAGCAATTTCAGGTTTGCAGCACATTATATGACCTGCCAGATTTTTCTTTAGGCTTTAAATTTAAAAGCCCTAGCACCAGCAATTTGGACAGAAGCCTTGTTTACACTTATTTGCACTCCATCATTCCTGGATTTAAACAAGGAGATGGCAATGCCTGTAAACGCAGCTGCTCAACTTTCTGTGACTTCACGGTGAAAAGATGAAATTGCTTCTTCAAAGCAAGCCATTGAAACACATTGTTCACTGAAACAGTGTATACAATTTAGTGAAGAAAGAGGAGGCTCATCACCCTGATTGTTAGCTGAAACCGCTACATGAAGCACCCCGGTGCCTTCTTGTGGCTCAGTGAGATTGATGAGGTTTTTGACCCCAACGTTGACCATCTTCTCTATCTGCACCCTGTCTCCCTCATGGACGTAATGCAGCAGGCGGTACATCTGCAGGACCTGCAGGCGGCCCTGTGCCACCCTGCAAGTCATGATGGGGTCAGGCGGGCTGGTGGGGACGAAAGAAACAGGGAGATAAACTTTCCAACAAGAGTTTGTAAATTTACTTATGATGTAGGGCAGTAGCCTTTTAAAATTCCTAATTTTTTTTAATTTCATATTTCTTTTTATCCTAGTAGGTTTTCGCTCAAGAGTTTCATAGCTGAGATTACTCATTCATGTCAGATCATAGCAGAGTTCAAATGCTGTTAGTAACGTTACTTAGCATGTGTTTGGAGCGCTTATACTGAGCAGCCAGTGCATTAAATCTGCTTTGCTTCGCCTATTTTCCCATTTTATGAGCTTAAACCACTAAGTTTGACCTGAATTCACCTATAAT
The DNA here is from genome assembly GCA_029814665.1 of Acanthurus lineatus. Taxonomy (NCBI): domain Eukaryota; kingdom Metazoa; phylum Chordata; class Actinopteri; order Acanthuriformes; family Acanthuridae; genus Acanthurus; species Acanthurus lineatus. Next base: position 3,899,559 of record JAPZDV010000010.1, on the reverse strand, counting down.
ATCCCATTCAGTGCCGTTTTTCTTACAACTAACTTCGTTCAGAAAGTTACAAGATAGCAAGCTAGGTTACCTTTTATAGTGACAGGCAGAAATGTATCTAACCCAAATCCTAAAAAGAGACAATCAGCAGTTCCTTGTGAATGAACCGGTTGTTTTTCACAGCACTGACCCCGTGACCTTTTACTGATTATTACATTTTTATTAAAAGGGGGAAAAAATCTAGATTCAGCCTCAATAGAATATTTAATGAGCTTAAATGTTGAGACATCATCATTACACTCACCTGCACACTGAGTTTGAAACGAAAGCCGCTGCGTTTCCTGGTTTGGCACGCGCCTCTTACCGCGCAGGAAAAAGTCCTTAAAAGTCCATTAAAGTCTTTGCACTTTGTCGCTCACACACCGGCTCTGTTTAGACAGGAAGAACACACTAATCTCTATTTCCTTCATAAGGTCCTCACTTTACGTTAAAGCACTACCTCTCACTTTGTATGAGCCGGAGGAAGAAAACAAACTCAGCTCCATAGCAACGGAACGCGTGAAAATCCCGGGAAGGACGAGTCTGATGCTGCCTTCAAGTGCTGCTGATGAGCTCGGTAATAGGACAATCACAGTCAAAATTACGACTGCAATGAGGAAAAAAAATGTAGGCCACATTACTGAACAGGATACATATATGTTTTAGAACCCAACTAAACTTCACAAAAAAATGCACTTAAGAAAAAATAAAGTGAAAAAAAATAAAAAAGGGCTAACCCCGGCCATGCTTTGTTCCCATTCCCAAACTTACATTTCAGCAATAATCAGTTGCCAGAGATTTCCCTGTTGTGTTGTGTATTTTGCAGATTCATTGATCGTTATATCTTTATTGTTAATCCTTCTTATCAGCCTCCACAGAGTGACGGTACTCTTTCTGACATCCACACAAAACTAAACACTGTGTACATAAGTCCCATCTTATCATGCTTCCTTATGTCCTTAAGTAGCCTAGGTAGAATTACCTGTTCTTTGCCCTTGACCGCCAGTTCACAGATCAACTTACAGTTTTGTTTGTGTGAGTGACGGTGGAATGATGGCTCTTAAGTGCAGGGAGGTTTATAAAGATACAAGTAATTCCCATTTATAAGTAATGAAGGCACAAAGAAAAGAAGACACAAGTGATACTTCTTTAAAAGGGCTTCTTTAAGTCTGTACAGTTCCTCAGCTGCAGCATCACAGACGTGGGGGTAATGATTCTGAACACTAGGTGTCACTGATGGGCAGCATAAGAAACGTGTATTCAACTATATCCCCTGAAGTCTTCAGCTAAAATTAACCTACTGAAGTCAAGAGAAATAGATGAGGGAGGTTTAAAAATGAGCCAGAAACAAAAGTCAACCCAGCTGTGTGTATATACGAAAGCCAAAAAAGTGCCAGTTTAAATAAGTGAGGTCCCAGGCAGGCTAAAGAGTGTGTATAAACTGGCACACACTCGTTAATTTAATAAAGAAACACAATCCAGACAAAAGTGAGACTTTGACATCAGCTGTGTAAAACTGGGTATCTGTATTTCAGGCACACGTGGCAGAAACATATAAAACATATACAGTACCTGGCAAGCTGAAGTGGTAACTTATAAAAATCAACACAGAAATATATTTACATTCTTTCAAGATTATACAACGCATATATAAAATTTCAATCCCACAATTAACACTGAGAAAAAAATATGACAAAGTATTCATTGTTATCAAACCCTGATATACTGATATTACTTCATGTTCAACCACCATTATGTAAATATAAGGCAAAATATGGCCCTTTCTGCTGTATTGTCTCTGCAGAAAATGTGCAATGTTCCTTCTAAAATCCATTCAAGAATATCTACAAACATGATATCATGCACTTGTTTTCTTCTGCAGACATTTAATTTGACTTTTTAAGGCAGGAAGTGTGTGTGCCATCAAAAGAGGTGGGATTTGTAGCATATAGCCAAGGGTACTTGTAAATTCATATTTGTTATTGTTAGCCCTACATAAAAAGTCCAGTGTAAGATGGACTGATAGTAACAGCTTCTCAATTTTAAATACTTGATCCTCCACCAAGTTTAGATGGCCCTTATTAGGACGGAAAAAAATCCCCATTCTTCCCCTTGGTCATCCTCCACCTCCCTTCGTGTTTCTGGGCACAGCTCATGTCCTAAAATGGTCTTATTGTTTTGCTGTTGTATGATTTATAAAATCCTGTGGTTTCTCGACTGAACTGTCAGTGACTTCATTTGAGCACTTCCTTCTAAAGAATGGCGGTTTGGACTGTGTCTTCAAAATCGCTCTGCATATTTTCCATCACAAATGGCATTCAATGTTGTATTTCTGGGAAATTTGCTTGTGGTCAAATAGAAACTGTAAGCATGTAGAAAAGAAAGTACACTATTAACTCTGAACATTTGATATTCTGTGGGTACATAAATACAAAACCTAAAAAATAGCCCAAATTCTTATTGTCTTACAGAATTTCCTTTCATGAGCACAAATATGACCTTAAGGCTATCTCGGTGTAATCAGTAAAGAATTCAAGTTTATAACACAGCATGAAATATGGAATTATAAGATAACCCTGCAGTGGCTTTTCTCTGAGGAAAACATCACTGAATAAAAAACACAATGGCTCTTTGCTCAAATTGCTTTCCTTAAAGCTCTGAAACACACAAGAAATGGTTGTGGTTGAAAAGGATTTTTTTTCGTTCCTTCTTAAGACAAAAAGGAAAATATAAAGTACTTTTTCTCCTCGCTGAATGAATCCAGTCCAGTTTATAAATCTTAGTCTCTTTGACTGTTCAGCCAGTGGCTCTGTCACTTACTGTCCAGCAGAAAAAGATGCTCTCATGCTGAAAAGTTTCACCCAGAGAGACTAATTACAATGACACTTCATCAAATTAGATGGTCTCATAAAGCAGCATCCCACTGAAGATGGTCAAGGGTTCAGAGGAGTACGCCAGTTTGCCTGTGACGAGATCAATGCAGACTGTGTCCCCTGCCTCCATGGGCAGGATGATGTTAAAGACAGCCAGGGCTCCGGGGATGTGTTTGGCCTCAGCCATTGGCTTCTCCAGGCCTTCTGGCTGATACCCAGCTGAATCCACTCGGGCAACACCAGTGTTGGACTTAGACAACACAGCCTCAATCTTCATGTTTTTATGACCAGTAAGGATGCCACTGAAGAAGTACTTTCCACTTACTGGAGCTGTGAAATAACCTGGAGGAGGGAAACAGGTTGCAAGGAAGATTTATTGTTATGTATTTACTGAGTCATAAAGAGCTCAAACCTCTATATATTCTGGAAAAAGTTTGGTTGTTTGCTTCTTGGTTTGATAAGTAACTTTCATGAACTTCGGAGGGGAATTAAATACCTGACAATGCATGGAAACAGTACCACTATGGCTAGATAACATGAGGTAGATAATAAATAATACGTCTTTTGTTACTGTGAACTGATCCTAAAACAGTCACACAAAAATACCTATTTTTCCTTTCAGTCAAATTAAAGAAGAAACAGTTAGCAAGAAAGTTCTGATCTTAGCAAATGTTAGCAAATGTGATCTAGAACTCACCTGTTCTAGGATTGTAGACATTATTTTCATTGACAAGGACATTGTTGAACACTATGGTTCCTGCGCTTCTCATTGGTCGAGTCAGTGCTGCAGAGAAAGAGAGGCGTGGCACGTGGGCATCAGACCCTGCAGGACCTGCTCGTGGAGGGAGGAGAGATGGAGGAGTTAGTCCAGGGTTAGATCAAAGATTAAGGAGCGCTTTGAACTGCTGTTTAGTAACAACAACACATACCTTCTTCCCCTCTGAGACCTGCGAGGTGAAAGATGAAAGATAAAAACAGTGAGTTAATCATCAAACAATGGCTTTTTTATGTCATTTTTATTCTAATCACAATATATGTAAAGAAATAGATGGAAGGAAAAAAATCCAAGTTAAATCCTGTAAATTAGTAATAGTTTTTACACCAAACAACATGCAAATAAATAACCCAAAGTATGTTGTCTTCACCTGGGGGTCCAGCCGGTCCCTGTTTGCCATCTCTGCCTGGAGGTCCCACCCTCCCTTGGGGCCCTACAGGACCCTGAGATCCACGCTCGCCTCTCTCTCCTCGGGGGCCTGGTAGACCAGGTGGACCTGGAGGAGAAGAATTTTTTGATGACTCTAGCAAACACCCTGCTGAAAAACCTCTTTGACAGCAATAGTGTCTCTTTGAAGAATTCTAAATTTATACACAGAGAGAAAGTTGAGACATGTAACCTGAGTCGACTCAGGATGTGCCTTTTTCTATAATGTTTACTAAAACTCCTCTATCAGACAAACTGCAGATTTATAGGCTCTTTTACTGAATGCTTCAGGGGACGACAGCCTAAATTCTTTCTTTGGTCTATTTTTCCTTCACCTTGACCTTGCCTCCCTTCCACTGAGTGCTATCTCTTGTCCAAAAGTTAAATCCCATGCCCTCTGTCCTGGCGACTCACCCATGAAGTCCTGCTCTATGAAATTGTGGAACTCCTTCACCAAATCCACCACTGAGGAGTTCAGTCTGCGGATGTCGGAGTGGACGTTCTCCATCTGGACATTCTGGATATTGTCGATGAGATCTCCTTGAGACATTACTGTGACATTGAGTCCATTAACGCAGTTCCAAAGCCCAGACACATGTCGGTTCAGGCCCTCCTTGATCCTCTCCAGGCTGTCTGACAAAGAGTCAAAGCGTCCACACACTCCCTCCAGCTTGGAGAGTCTGCGGTCTAGGCCATCGCTGGATCGCCGGCACTCCCCGACCTCAGTCACATAGTTGCTCCTTATTATTTGGATCTCTTTGCCCAGACTGCCAAATCTAATCTTCGTGTCATCAACATGTTCTGTCAGCTCCTTCTGCAAATCATCCACCTTGCAGAGAAAGTAGATTATTGTTAATGTGTGTGTTTTGGTTGAATTTCTTTGGTCAAACTTACAGTATAAATATATTTTCTGCCATCTTTGCTCCTTCCATTTATTTTCCTATGGTATCTTATACAAAGAAAAATGTGTAAGCACACTATGAGTCTGTCAAACACTTGTATGCTCACATATTTTCCTAGCTATAATAATATTATGTGAAAACACTGTTGCCAAGATAACCATGAGGCATGTTTTTTAACATAATGTTGTTTAATCCATAAGTGAGGTACATTTTCAGTTTATCAGTATATATAGTTTAATTAATATTCCACACAGATCATCAGCATAATTATCAAACTTTATCATCATTACAGTAGCTTAATTTATTGTCTGTCTTTCTGAGAGGCAAGTTATAAGTGCAGCGTTTCTAACCTGGCGGTTGAGATAAGATAAGATAAATCGTAGATACTCAATGACATGCAAAATCATGCTGCAAAAACTACTTTTCCACCAAATTTCTGCTCTTCAGCCACACTTACAGCCTGGATTTTGTGCACTAAGGTCAGCTACTTAGGCCAAAAGTGAAATAAACCAACAACCATTGGATGGATTGCAATGAAAATATGTGGAGGTATTCATGGTCCCCAGAAGACGAATCCCACTGACTCTGGAGATCCCATTATAGTTTTATGTAGCACCATTATCACACAAAATGCTTCGCCCTATGACCAGATCCCTGCAACGTTACTAACATTCCTGTCAGCCTCTTTTTTGTTTAGTGAATATCGTTAGCATTATCATTGCATAGTATCAAGTAATTGTCATTTTAAGCAAGTAAGCTTTGCTAATGTTAGTATTTAAAAACAAAACAAAAAATGCAGTGCCCTCAGACTAATAGACTTTTTAGCATGGCTTTTGGCTCTTGCTCTTATAATGTGAAATATTAAAACCTTTCCTCTCTTAAGCAGGGCAATCCAATTGTTGATACTGAAACTATGTCCTCTGTTATTTTGTTAGGGTTAACCCTAACTCCATGCCTAACCCTAACAACTTCAAAGGACCAAATTCTCAACAGTCAAAAGACTGATTTATTTTTTTTCCACACCAGGGTTAACTTCCTGGCAGCATGGAGAAGGAGATAACAAACAGGACCATCATGTTGGAAAATGAGTCTGCAAATTCCTGTTACTCTTCATCCAAAAAGAAAAAAACTGGAAATGTAGTGTTGTTCTAATATTAATAAAATAAAAGTATATTTACGGATAGTTATTAGATTTAAATAGCTGTGTTGAACTGCTACCTGCTCCATTTAAAGATTTTATGGAATTTTTACCTAAATGCTTATTAATAAATACGAAAAAATGCTTTAAAGATTTATTATAATTCTGGCAAACATTAATTGATTGAATTCCTCCCGAGCCAACTCGTGATGAAGGTCATGATTAGAGACTAACATGATTAGACACTTCTTCAGTTTCATGGGTCACAAAGACAAAACATACTACACAAAGCTTCATGGGAAAAGCAGCATTAGTGACAGTCATATTCTCTCCATCATTACCACATCATCTTACCTCAGAGATGATATTGTCTTTGGCGTTGGTCAGATCAGTCAGTGTGTTCCCATGTGTCTGTACAGTTCTTCCCAGGCCCTTCAGAGTGTTGTTGATAGAACTGAACGTTACCATGACCCCAGCCAGCTCTCCCTGGATGGATTTCAGATCCCCTCCCAATCTTCCACTATGGACACTATGACCATCCAGGCGTTCCTTCAGGTCATTTATGTTGACTTTGCACTGCCCGGTACATTCCTCCACCTCCTCTCTGAGTCGTCCAACCTCCTCTTGAAGGTTGGAGCACACCTGAGAGCAGACAGATTCTCCTGAGTCGACTTTTCTCCGCAAATCCGTTAGTTCTGTCTGGCACCTGTTGAGGCCGATCTTGGTGGAGTTGGTGAGCAGGCGCAAGTCCTCCTCCACACTGCTGCAGATAGAACAATCCTCAAAATCACGGCCCAACGTTTCCACCTCTGTCACAATCCGGTTGAAGTGCTCTCCGTTCTTTCCTGTCGCATCTGTAATCTTTTTGACATCATTTGCTAAGTTGATCACCCTGTCAATCAGAGAGTCCCCTGACACAGTCAAATCATTTAACCTAGTGTTAAACTTCTTGATCTCATCTTGGTTGGCCACAACTCTCCACTCTAAGGTTTTCACAGTATCATCAGTCTTTCGGCCTTTTCCGTTGGGCCCGCAGGTCTCATTGCACATGTTTGTGGTAGATGTTAGCCTACGGTCCAGGAAGATTGTGATGTTTTCCAGCTGACTTAAACGCCGGCTGTGGTCAGTGACAGTATCTCCAAGAACAGCACCGTCCAGCTCTAATTTTCCGATCTTGAAGCTGTGCTCATCCAGCCGACTGAGGACCATGTTGCGCAGCTGTGTGATATCTCTCTGCACGTTGTCCTTCACGTTGTTCCCGGTGTTAGTGCACCTCTGTTCCGTCTTCCTCACTGTGTTATTCACCCTCTTTTCCAGTTCTCTTAGTCTGCCATTCAGCCTGTCCTCTGTAACTCTTCCCTTTCCTCCACCTGTCCCAGCAAGCTCCTTATCCAACCGCCCTTTAATAGTGTCAAACTTGTTGGCTGTAGAGGTGATGGTGACCTCTACACCAGACAGTCTCTTCTCCAGCTCAGTGACTGTACTGCAGCAGGTCTCTGAGCGTTCAGTCTGAGTGCGGAAGATGTCCAAGCTCTGCCTCAGGTGTTGATCCATGGAGCTGATTAACTTCTCCAGGGCTTGGATCCGCTCCCTGTCCTCCTGCTGCTGGCGCCTCAGGTCCTCCACACCAGCCTGAATAAGTAAGCATTACAAGAAGTGTGATTATTTTCTCTAACTGTGTGGCTTGTATTAATTTTGTCTTCTGACTAACATCAGGTTTCTCGTGGAAAGGTTTTTGCAAATTCTCTGTATCACAATGACCATTCAGTAATTCATTTTTTGTCCTCACTGTGTTTTTTAAGTGCATCTCTGTGAGGCATATCAATACTTGGTGAATCTGAATCATTCAATAATCAAAGGCCATTTTAATCTTGAACTGTAAAATTGTTTTTCCTCTGAGGTTATTCAGCCTCATCTCATCTGTCATTTAAAACTATGAAAAGACTGAAGTTCCAGTGAGTTTTCAACCAATAATAACAACAGACTTAAAAAATAATAGGAAAAGAGCTCAGCGGAGGGTTGAAGGCAGTAGAAAGACGCCCTTATGCATCTGTGCCCTGAAGGCCATGATCATACCTCAACATTAAGCATATTTATACAAATAATGTTTGTCTTATGTTAAATCCTAGCCCTCATATTCTCTAAACTTGCTGGAAATGGATCTTGACCTTTACCTCTGTGTAATCTTTATATATATATATTTTTTATTTTGTTTTGCAATATTGTTTGTGCTACATTTTTGCTGGTGCAGTGGAAAAGGCTCATACAGGAATGCAGTTTTTGCTGTTTGCAGTTTTAGGGATTATTATTTGAAAAACAGTTTGCATTTAGAAATTACAGAGAATGCCATCAAAATATGGCTATTTCAAAGTACAAGTGATGCTCTCTGTCTGAGACAGGCAGATATGATTTTTTACATATTGTGCTTCACCTGGCAGGCGGAGCAGGACAAAGACACCCTCCTCTCCAGCTCTGTCAGTATCTCTTCCTTCAGACTGTTCAGCTGGTTTCCTCCATTTCCTCCTACTTTGGCCACTCCATCCAGCTCATTACCCCCTCCGTTCACCAGGTGGTTGTTGATGGTGAGCAGGGTCTGGTCATGAACCTGAGCAAGAAAATGTCCACACGGAGTAAAACTGTCTGTCTTTGCATTTAGGTTCTGAATACAAAGACTGTAAAAATAAAAAGATGCAGTTTACCTGTGTCCTGTTGTAGAGATGGTCCAGTCTGCTCTGGATGTTGTTGATGGTTTCCTTCATGTGTGGCTGAGCTGAGTCAGCGGGAACAATGGCTCCATTCAAATTGGGTCTGCACAGAAAAAAAGAGTTGAGATTTCCTCTCGTTTTAACTAACATTTGTCATAGAGGAGAGCCATATAACAATGTATTAAACCAAAGCGGAGGCTGAAAAAATAACTGCCGCCTTGCCTAATTTGAAAAAATGTATTATGTACCCAGGAAAAAGATGTTTGGACAGGATGGGAGGATACAAAAGCCTAAATTTAGCTGGTGTCATATAACACATTCAGTATATTTACGTAGCATCCTATTAACTTCTTGTTGAGGACTAACTATTTATATCCTCCCATCCAGTTCACTTTATATATGTTAATAAACATGTATACTCTCTTTCCAAATAAACTGACTTGCTAAAATAAACTACAGGAAACACTTAACGATATACAGTGAACTCTGCATCCTCCAGTGCTCTGCATGATGCACAACCACGCTAGCAGATGTCAGTCTGCTGAATGTAAACAGGTTGCAGTGCGCAGGTGAGTGCACTCCATGAAGCAAAACACATACATGACCGATTGAAAACTGAATTGAAAACCGATTGAGTTCACATACATCCTCTGGTTTATGCCGTTAATGGTGGTCTGCATGTTGTGGAGGTCTTTGGTCAGACCACGGATCGTTTCCTCCAGCTGTTTGATCTTCTCAGCGTCACCTGGAGAGAAGGAAAAAGAACAACAAGTAATATGAAGGAGCAAATGTTGAATCTAATTTAATTTAAATATTTTACATTTACCACATGTAAGATAAAAAAGCAAAAATTATGGTGCCTTTTTATGTACAAGTACAGAAGTTTAAGACCTTGAAAAGCTGTTTTGTCACTTGGCCTCCTGCAAGGAGCAACCAGGTCCTATGTAAACAACTTTTTCTGACAAACTTCTATCTTTTTTGACATTTCAATTGAAAGATTCCCATACTTGTATTTCTGTTTTTTGCATTCCTCACTGATAAAAAATCAAAAGTGGGTAAGGGCTCAGTTTTGGTTTTTTGTTTTTTTGGCACCAATCAGAATTTAGCAACATTTGAATTCGAATGTGATGACAGTTGGGGTTTGTTAATTTGTGTAATCATGATTGTTTACTGAGTGCTGATTAAACCACACCTTCACAGTCATGATGAAGCTGATTAGCTTGTTTTTGAGTTCAACTGTTATAAACGATTCTGGACTTTGATCTATTTATTTTTACATCAGCTTTTAATATTTAAGAGTGATACCAAGTTTTAATTGCAGTATGTCGGACAGGATTGAATTTAAACACATAAATTTTAATTTTAATTATAAATTTAATTTAAAAAAAAAAGCATTTATGTGTTTTTTACTTTTTAATTTTTTCATTTTTCAGCCTGAAAAGAGGAGTAATAATAAAAAAAACATGAAAAAACCCTAAAAATCTAAAAATTTTACAGTTTTGATACTGCTTCAGAAATTAAATGAGTGCATCCTGAGAGCAGAAATATATATATATTCATATATATATTAGGCGTGTAACGATTCATCGATCTGGATCGATATATCGATTGGTTAAGCAACGATCCAATCAAATCGATGGAAACTCAAAC
>JAPZDV010000010.1:3872019-3888972 GCA_029814665.1 Acanthurus lineatus | reverse complement strand
ATCGGCAAATATTGTATCGTAGTCCAAAGAATCGATATAGTATCATATCGTCATGAAACTAGTGATTTACACCCCTAATATATATGTATATTTATAAAAACTATATGTTGTCAATTTATCTGATTTTGGATTTCATGGAACCTTCTTCCCACCTCTACCTTCTCCTCTCTGTCCACCGCCTGTGTTGTAGCCCGTCTGCGGGCCGTGGTTCCGCCCTCCATTGACCTGTGTGTCAGTGGTCACCCTCGGCCCATCATGGCAGTCTTCCCCAGAGTAACCATGGCAACACTTCCACTCCATTTCCGTCACCATCTTGTAAGCTACCTTATACCTCGGCCTCCTGTAAGTCCGGTAACTGAGAATGAAACAGAAAAACACAGTTTTAAAATGTTTGCTGGACCATTTGTTTGAATATAACAAGACGTAATTTTCTACATTTAAAAAGACTTGATTTGAGATTTACTACTGTGATATGGACTTGTAAGTATTCAAAATCTGGACTCATGACTAGTTTTTTTAGGCAAATTCTGATGGCAAATTTGGCAGTCAGTCCAACACTTAGGCCAAGACTGAAACATCACTGCTACAATTAGATGGGCTGCCATCAAAGTTTGTTCAAATATTCATGGATTCATACATTTTGTTCATGATTATATCTCTACAAGACATACCTAGCATTCCAATCATCTTAAGCTATAGTTTGTTTTTGTGCTAATTAGCAAATGTTAGCAAGCTAACACAAGAAACTAAGGTGCTGAACATAGCAGACACACCTGCGATACATCAGTCATTCTGAGCTGTCAGCATGCTGATGTTAGCCTTTGCTCAAAGCACTGCGGTGCCCACACAAGGTACAGCCTAACAGCATAGCATGGCTGTGGACCTTCAGCACTGCTGATATGAGTTTAGAGATTCCAGATGACCTCGGGACAAGAGATTAGCTGACTTGTTAAGAATGTTAACCAAGAAAAGGACATGTAGCGGTCCCCGAGCCTAAATACCACCACTGTACTCTGTTGATATTAATGTGCACTCAGGCATTAAATGTCTAGAAATAGCTCCAAATCATTTCCTGATGATGGATGGGATTAAGAGTGCTTTGTAAACTTTAAATGTTATCCTTGTTCCATTTTCCAAAAGACCTGCATTTAGCAAGTACTAAATCTTAATGTCTTCCTTGTAGACTACTCTGGAAAAAAAAAAGCTACATGAATGTTTTATTTGGATAGCTCTTCTGTGCTTGAATCATTAATGTGTCATTTAGCTCTGTGGCTGAAGATACTCCCTGTAACAGTAACAATGCAATAAATATACCAGAATTGGCCGGAAGTCTTGATAAAGATTTTTGGCACATTAACAAGCCTCGACTGTGAAAGTTCAGTACATTGCTCTCCTTAATGCCAACCCACAAACTTCACTGTAGGTATCAAAGAGCCTTTTCTGTGCCATAGAAAAGATTTCATCCTCCAGCTCCCCGCTCTGGGACCGTGAGAAAAGGGATCTGATGTAGTCTCAGAGGAAAAACAAAAACAGTTTGGAGAGATGACGGGAGGAGGAGTGGATTGAGTAAGAGAAAGAGTAAGAGTCGTAAAAAGGAGAAAAGACAGAGTAAGAAGAAGAGATTGTTTTTACAGGGCAGGAGACCAGACTGTGGTGTCTGGAACTCCTGTCGGCTTCATTCTTAGCATAGCCCAGGTTTAGGCCGAGGCCCCTGGCAAGCATGGGGATTAGGCAACCAGGCCAGGGTCAAACAACATGATGAACACTTCAAAAAGAGGAAAACATCAGCAGTGCTTGATCGATGTTGTCTTACAAGCATAGCATCCACATTTAGAAATATCATTCAATAAATCACAGTGATTTTATATTAGCTCAAATATTTATATGTTGGATATTCTCAGATCTGAAACATGCTTACTGAAGCCCGACCACAGTGATATGTGTGAGTTTGAGACCAGTACATAATTGCTAAGATTAATCAGCCAAACACTGAGCTGCATGACCGCTGTGATATTCTGGCTGCACACATCCTCGACACAACCCTTCCTTACCAGACTCTCCAGAGAGATAATGGATAGAAAATAAAAAGAGCTGAGTGAATTTAACATCCACAGACAGGAAAGAGGGGGAGAACAGGGATGGACAGAGGATACAGGCTTTGGTGGAACTGAGTACAGGAAGCTGGAGGAGCAATACAGTAAGAGATACTCACGCAACTCTAGGACATTGGCCCCAGGTACAGCGCTGATAGTCTGGTTTGATGTACGTCTCCACCCCATCCTCCATCACACAGCTGACAGTGCGTGTCACCACATAAGCACACCAATTCCTGTAAAAATCGCACACAAGCAGGCAAAAGGAAATGACAAATGAAAATGTGTGTGATGACTGGCAGTTTACTGTAAGTTTTGAGTCAGGCGTTAACACAAACATAGCAGCCCTCTTACACACTCAGTACACACTCTGCTGCTGCTTTTTGTTTCAGGGCTCAAAAGAGGAAAGATAGGGAAAAATAATAATCAGACATCTGTTCATTTGTTGACAGTAAGTTTCAAGATATGTATCTCAAACCCTCAACTGATTATTATTCTACACAACATTCAAGAGAAATTGTCCGCCAGTGCAAATGTCAGATCAGTTCAGGATAACTGCAAGACTGCAACAATGGCTACCATTGTGTGCCTCGCCAACTCCCCACACAAACCAACCCACACAAAGACACACACACACGCACACATGCTTGTACTGTTTATACATCATAGAAATACTTATCCATGTGTAAAACTACCATTGATTGCATTCGTTTCATAAACAACATAATAGTGGGAATAAAGTTTCCCACCTCACAGCTGTGTGAAATTCCATGTTTATCTGCAAACATTTGAGATGTTGAAATGAAAAAATAGAGTTTATCTGAGATTAGCGGCTGAAAAAAAGGAATACCTCAACATTTTGGGAAATAAGCTTACTTGCTTCCCTTTTGAGAGTGAAACCAAAAGATTGATATCAACCCCACAATAGTTTGTTCAATCTGAGGTTCACATTCTTTCAAGCCTGACCTGATAAAGTGCACATTGAAAGTCTCTGTATTATTCATTTGAAAAGCCATGAAGATATTCCTTCATAAAACAAATTTAATGGAAGAGCTGTGAGTAAAAATCTAATATTTTCAGTGTGTCCAAAAGTGCATTCTAAGGTTTAGCTAAAGCTAATATGAGGTTTAATTTCAAATTAGCCAAACATCTTGGAGTCTTTTGAGTAGCCTACAAAGTTCCCTTTTTGTTTTTCCCCTTAGCAGTGATAAGCTACAGTGGAGGGATGGAAACAAGAGCAACAGTAAGAACAAGCAAAGCCAGGGCAACAGGATTAGCCTAGCTTGGCAGAAAAAGAGGAAGCCAGGAGAAAACGCAACCCTGGCTCAATTTAGAGTGAAAAGTGCATCAGTTAGCAAACACATAACTATTCATCCTGCAGACACAGAGCATCCCATTTCAGTGAAGTTCCTGCATGCTGGGTAAAAGGCTCTGTCTGGCTGACAGGTTCCTGAGAAAACTTCAGCCTGCTTTACATAACAACAAACATAAATTTGACGTTAAAGCTTAACTTTTGTTGGAACAACTGAGGGTAATCCTCCTTTTATGCCTGATAGTCTTACTCCAAGTCAGACTAAAACCTAGATTTATTGATTTAATAAATAAATATAGCAATAATGTTAGCTAACCTTTTCATTTTCACACATCCAGCACATGTTTGGCAACAGTAGCAGTTATTGGGAGGTGTGTCTCTGGTGACTTGGCAAATGTTAGTGGAACATTCACTCTCATTAAAGCACTTTTTTGCTCTACACCGACTCCGTAGGGAAACATCTCACTCACAGCTGTTAGATTTTCCACTATGTTCACCAGCTAGCTGCTATCTTTGTCTGTCTCCTTTTGGTGCTGTGCAGGCAGAAAACAGCTGCCTGCTGCATATCAAAGTGGTGGGTTTTTATCTACTCACCACTTTTTGGTCAATTGGTGATTATAATATCCATGAATAATAACTGACATTGAGCAACATTTAGGTCTAAAATTATTTGTATTCTTAACACTAAATTTAGTACTAACTGTGAAACAGCTTCTGTGCAGTGAAGGCTGACCATAATGATTCTACAAAAACAAATATTTTCTAAAAAAAACATGTTTTTAAAATTTAAACTAAAAGGCACAGAATTACAAGAAACACACACAAACTCCCACATACTCCTCCAGTCTACATGTTACTCAATTTGTCCTCATTCCTCTGACCTCTGCTGACCCTCAGATATCTCTCTTGATAACATCAGCAGAGAGATTTAAGACACAGACATCCTTCAGTTTCTTTCTATCTATCATCGTTTTCATATTACCCAGAATTCACATCCACTGCTATTTCCCCTGTGGTTATTAGGGCCAATTAGTGTCGCTTTCAGATTCATCTGAGCAGAACTTTGAAGGGTTTACAGATAAAAGTTGGAGCGTACAAGGAGTTCCTTTATGCTAGAGTTTCAATCAGCAGCTTTCCAGCCTCTGTCTGTCTTCAAATCTGTCAGTGTGTCTGTCTGTGTCTCTTTGTGTCTGTCTCTGTCTTTCCTGCTTTTCTTTACATATCTCCAGATGTGTAACTCATTTTATTTTTCTTTTTAGGCCCTCCTTGTCTGAGTGGATCAATGTCATCCCATCTTACTACTTTTCTCAGGCCTGCTGTCTCTTCTAATTCATCCCCCTCCACCAGAGTCCAGTCCTGCAGGTCTCTGTTTATATTCTTCTCCTCAAGTCTGATCTTTTCAGCTTGTTTTAATGCCTTTGACAGAAAAGGCCGGAAACATTGTTTTCAGCTTGTCCATAGGTACTATTCACCAGAATAAGACCTATGTCTGTGATGTTAAGGAACCCCAAGGTCTCTTAGACCTCACAAAAAAAGAAAAGAGAAAAAAACTGTGGCCTAAATTCATGAATTCCTGGGTTTGTTGTGACAAAATTTCACACAATTGTAATAAAGGGATAAAAGGATGAAGTAATGACATTTTAGATGAGAAAGGTCAATGGTCAACTTGACGTCACACTGTTCAGCAAACCATTTTTTCTGGCAATTATTTAATGTCATTACTAGAAACAGAAAGGAAAACTGTGACCACATTTCACATGATGGTAAGATTGGCAAGATTCTGAACTGGTGATACTAATCTTGGGTGCCCTCCTACAAACTGTGTTGTTTGTTTAGATCTTCTTTGCTGTCAGGTTGAATATGTGCATGAAGCATCCTCATTTGAGAATTTTTAGTTTCTTTGCAGTAACATCCATATTTGAAGCATCTTGGTCCACCACAAACCATAAGATATTGAGCTTTAGGTGACTGCTGTTGCAACGTGTGATAAAGCTTCCTATCAGTGCTCTGCTCCTCTGTGAAAACAGTCTCTAAGTGAAGACAGCTTATTGCTCACTGGAAAATATTCACTGGAATCATATGTGTCAATATAGTGTTAACTTCCATTGTGCCAAGAAATACATTGAATACTCTTTATTAAATTCCTTCAAAGTCTTCACCACATGTATTACATGAGACCTGACAGACATGGAGGTAAACTACAACTTGACTAGTTGGTGGAGACATATAACCTTGAACTGTTATTCTACTTTTCTTTCACTCTCAGTGTGACAACACTTCCCCTCTGTTCCCTGAAGACTGTGATCCTCCCCTTCATTCCAGGGCCTCTCTGACTGACAGAAGGAGTTTATCATGTTTCGAACCTCCTCTGCCCCTCATGACCTCCTATTCCAGTTGCTACTGTCTGTGGGAGAGTGAGCCGGGCTAATTAACTGTTAAACCCAAATGCAAAGGTTACTCCTAAGAATCATGAGGAACCTTTAAGAGGTTGGTTGTTTTCTCACTTCCTTTGGTGGTTTTTAACATACAAATAGTTGAAATTGTATAGAATCATCGCTCTCTGACACTACCCAAGAACAATAGAGGGGAAAGGATTTTGGTCTGATGGGCCAAAATACTGGCCAATATTATCTTATGGCTGATACTGTGGTATTGGCGTTTATGTCGGCTATAAATTGTTGTGTAACTCCCTTTCCAAAGATTTGTGGCTCTTAACAGTGATCCACATGTCCTCCTCCAGCTACATCAGCACCCAATTGTATCATGCTGTGCTTTGCTATTCCGTGGTTTGTTACATTGTATTTAATGTTCCTCTCAGATCTTGCAGTGCTGGTGATTCACAGCGAGACTCCGCCACCACACATCTGAAATCAGCCAACGTCAGTGCTTCCAAACACAGCTGTCTCTCTCCTTCATGCATTTCTTGTGTTTCATCGCACTGATCCTTATTGCATTATGCCATGAATGGGGTTTTGCTGGGCTATTTTGTTCTGTGGTTTGTTATACTTTTCTGTGTATGTTGGACTCAGAGTTTTGGAGAAACGGGAATCTAACATCTCCATCAGGACTTGGTCCAGTACAGAAGGAATAGGGAATGTGTAAAATAAGACAGTAGAGATAAATCAAAAACAGCTCTTTCTCTTCTCCCTGGAGTTTCACTGTGTTTTTTTGTTTTTTTGTCACTGTGATTTAGTGGCCTAACTCTGCCCATCTGTTATCCTGAATTACTGACTGTCATCTGCTGTCACAGACACAGCAGATAAAGCATAAAGTTGGCAACGTTCACACCCTATCCTCTCTGATGGAGAACAGGCACAGTGTCTCATATAAATAAACCTCACCAGCCTCTTTTTTCACTACTGAGCAGACACAGATGTGGATGCATACACGCACATATAGATACATATGCAAACACTGACTCCCTCCATCTCTGCAGCTCCCAAACACCCACACTCATTGTAGGCCGACACCACCCTCCCTGCTGGGTCATTTTCCATCTTTCCATGATGAGCTTCAGTGGAATACATAAGAGGGGCCTTTATATTTATAGAAGGATGACTAAGTGCGAGTATTGCACTGAAAGAGTGTTTCTGTGGGTGTGTGTCTGTGCTTGTGTGTGTCCATAACAAAAGTGAGTACAGTGAATTTATTTGTGTGTGCCTGCATGCTAGTTTTCTGTTGCATGGGCGACACCTTTAAAATAACTTTTCAGCTCCAAACCCTTTGACCTCTCCTTCGCTCTCTTCCTTTCTCTTTAACCAGTGTGAAGTTAAGCATTCCAAACAGTAATCCAATAAAGTCCCACTGATCCAAATAGCTGCAGAGAAATTGCTCAGATGAAAGTCCAATAACTAGACTTGGCCTCTTTTCAATAAGTATAAAATACAATTGCAAGGACACACACATTTACCAGACAAACACACTACACTGGCATTCATGCGTTCACAAAAGACAAAACAATACAAAACAAAATAAAGAGTCCATTTTGCTTATTTACACTTTACTGCACTTAAAAATAAAACTGTTTACTTTTACAAACTGATGCCTATTAAACATGACAATTCCAGTTTACAGTCTAACATGCTGTTTAATGGGGAATTGAGTGTGTGTGTGTGTGCGTGTACGTGTGTGCTTTTCTCTCAACAGACTCCCTTCAATGGCATATTCAGCAGCTAATCTCCAGTTTCCTATATCAGCACCACAGGAAAACACTGCATATAAACAGTCCAGTTTCTGCAGATTACTGAATGTTTATTATTCCAATATGTATTTGCAAAACGTTTATCTGACAGCAGCAGATAAAGGACAGAAACGCTAAACTACAGTGTAGAACGCTTTCTTCAAATGAAAACCATCAAGTTGTTCAACCATCATAACAGAGTCATGCTGTGAAACCCACTGCTGGTTAAACCTTTAGAACTTTATTTGAAATTTAAAAGAAGATTTCCAAGTTTCCTGAAACAGGCCTTATGTCAGACTTAGTTTAGGAGTGATGTTTAGCCACATTTGGAGCCGTCTCATGGTTCCATTAGAAAAACTTTTGGTTTACTGTCTGCTGCCAGACGAGGAAAAGATAACCAGATGTTAACTGGCAAACAGAGCAGTTAGTCCTCAACCTCGTCGTCTTTCTGGTGAAACCAAATTTGTATCAAAGTGTTGTCTAACAACGTAGTTTGGTTTTACAAGTTGAAAGACTTCCAATATAAGGTTTAACGGGTTGGTTTGGCAAACACACATCTGGTTAATGTTCTTGATTAACTAAAGTGCAGCTGGGCTGGCGTAATGTCTATTAAATGAGCTGCAATCTATTCAGAAGTATTTGGTTTGAATACTGCAGCCATTAAAAAGGTTCTGTAGGTTGAATAGTCAAAGCAAATATCACATAGTTACAATGAAGAGCCTGAGCAAGCTAATATGGACTCTCAAGCTGTTGTGTTAGACAGCTTCAGTGTTAGCTAAGTGTACCAAATAAACTGGCAATTCACTGATGATGTTTGTGACCTAATCTTATTGTATGTGTCTTTAAAGCCCATGACACAAACATTTTCATATAAACACAGATATTTGTTTTTTGTGCCATGTCCTTTGATTCAGAACAATGTTTTGGAGATTTTTGGTTGAATTTGACACATTCAATCTGTTTCTGTGTTTGATGAACTTTGGTCAGTTTGCCATTCAAACCCCGACAGTATGCATATAGAAGTAAGGTAGCTGCCAAAGTGACTGTCGATTGCTCCCCTGGAGAGATCCTGTCCCTCTACTAAGTATTTTGACATCTTATGAGTTGAGTAACCTTTTCCTACAGTCTGTAGTACTGTTCTCGTGCTACACGAGAGAAGATTACAAAAACAGATCTGTCTTCATTTTCCAGCTCAAGACAAAGATGAAAAGCCCCCTTGTCTTGTTTTAAGAATAGCCAGTGCTTGCTCCAGGTTTATTCTAATATTTCACATGTGTCAGAAGAAGTTTTACAACTTTTGAACACAACAGTATGAGGAGTATCTCTAAATTACAGTAGATATCCTCTGCTCTCAATTTTAAGGTCAGTTTTAAAATGAACTGCTGAAACTGTCGAGTTTGTTCAACTGTTTTGTTTGGGTTTGTTTGAACAGTGTGTCACGGGTAGTAAGATTGAAAACACCTATTAAGACAACTGGCAACATTACAATCTTCCTTGTGGTTGGAGAAGTTTTAATGGGCTTAAGGTCTAATAAATGTGTTGACTACATTTTTTTTTACCTTGTTAAACATTAAAAAAGCCTTTCTTTAAAAGTCTGAATTGTTAACAGTCATGTTTTCAAGCTAGCAGTCCTCTTCTTCCCTCAATGTGCTGAAACATTTCTACATTCGTTGGTACATTACTGCCAGCAACTGACAACCAGTGGTACCGATTTGTTCTCCTTTTGCTATTCAATAACTCCTGATGGAAAACTTTTCTTATATGCTCCACTATGTTCAGAAGCTAATCGCACTCTCATCTCTCTGCTTTTAGGTGCTGAGCTGGTGTACAGAATGTTTTTAGCTGCCTTTAATGTTTGCAACCAACACTCCTGAAGTGTGAGACCAATGAGGGAGAACCAAAACAAAAAAGTTGTGGGCCATAAAACCAAAACAATGAACTGGAACAAGCTATTAGCCCTTTATGGCTAAGGGAAACTGAAAAGTCACAATTCTCTTTGTCTTTTTTACCACAAGTGACCACTTTCTTGTGCACACAGTAATCCATTGTTAACAAAAAGTATACTGATTACAGCTGCTTTAAGACGGAAGGAATGGAAAAACTGCATGTTAACAAGAACATATAAAGTGAAGGACACAGACAAAGTTGAAAGGGTGACCTAGAAACTGCCATTAGCAGACATATTTGATAAACCTTTCCCAGACAGAAGCACAAAGAACACAGGAAACAAGCCTTGATGTTTAACTTTTATTTTATGTTAATTCAAAAAGGGTATGAGGACCACTGCCTCATGTCATCAGGATTTGATCTTGCTAACTCTTGCATTAAGTTTAAAAGTGATTGAAAGAATAATGCAACATATTTACTTTTTTTAAACAGCTGTTTGCAGATGCATAGAGATGAGGTAATGCATATATTTAAAGCTATATAGGATTAATAACTGTAAGATATTTGGTTGCCTAGTGATAGTTATTTTGTTGAGCTTAAATTAAATGACTTGTCTTTGTAATGTTAAGTCTTGTTAATAAAAAGAGACAACAGCAATATACAGTATTGCTAGTTATAATTAAAGCCAGACTACAGCATGGCTTCTTTCCTCTGACCGTGAGCACCCTAATTCATCTTCAGCACTCCACCTTAAAAAAACAGCTCTAATTCTGGTATTCAATATGGTGGCAGAAATGAGTGAAGTCAAGGATATAATTATTAGGAAATAGCCAATCTTCTCACTGATGGTCTTGTTTGCTTATGAGAGTCATACAGAAGGTCAGTTGTAATAAATTGAGACTGTTTTATGACCAGTTTAAAGTTCCTTGTTGTATGTTTAGTTAAAATAAATACATTCTGGCCTTCATCTAATGACACATACACACAAACAATGTTTTCATTACTCCACTACCAGACATCAAGCCGAGAAACTTCCCTTGTGCACGTCTTATTTTTGTTTACAAAGCCATAACTCAGCATGAGTGGAGCTCTTGCACCTGTCTGTGCATCACTTTATTTCCCAATAAATTTCACCACCTTATAAAGCAGCAGACAGACACTTCATAGTCAAGCAGGAAGTTGCGGTCTGACATCTCAACCCACACATACCAGGTTCATTTTATTCAACAACACCCCTGCATGAGCCCTAAAGAGAAGAACTATGGGTAATATCGGAATAGTCCGTGACGAAGGTGACATGAAGAGTAAGTGGGAGGAAGAAGGAATGAAGGAGAAAAAAAGAGGAGCTAAGGTTTAATACTTAAACAAAGAAATCACTTGGCGGCGCCCATTGTTGAGAGATCTTTCATTTAGCTTCAAGGGAAGGCTCTGACAGCGACCTGAATGAGTGGATGGAAAAGGGGCGTGTCTCACTGTTTGAACTGTGACCCAGAGGTCAAGCACCCTTCCATCGTCCTTGTAAAGGTACACCCCTGAACACACACCCAAAAGCACACAGACTGTCACGGCCGACAACATACACACTCGAGTGCACTCGCTCATGCTTGAGCGATCGCATGACGACAGACAAACACACACAAAGGCAGACACACACACACACACACATTCTTCCAGTCTTTCTGCGCTGTCTTACAAAGCAGTTTTCACTCACACACTCCATTTTCTCTTTGGACCCGTTCCAACATCAAGGGACAGTGCGACTGTGTAAACTTCTCTCAGATTGTTTAGCCTGGCGGTCATGAAGATATACAGACAATGTCCATAATACTGCCATTTGCTTCAGCATTATTGCCCGGATACGTCAGCGTTCCGTGTCTGCGGAGTTTTTGTGGCTCACTTCAATTCTAGCCTTTTATGGAGGTGTGTGTATTTGAAAAATAAATCTCCTAAAAGCTTTAAAATTAAAGTTTCCTTAAATAGTACAGGGACTATTTGTGCAGGTAAAACTTTATTAGATGCTCTGATGAACAAACCAGTGAGGTTAAGAGTTTCATGTCTTTAACGTTGCCCCTTTGTTTCTGCTAAGTTGAATGGATGTTGAAAGTTGAGTTGTTAATGTTGGTATAACAGGAGTAATATTTTGAAAGGCCCTTAAACTCTAATAGTGTCCAATAACTTTGTCTAAACAAGATAAAGAAAGCTTTCCTTAAATGAGATGCATGCTGGAACCTATGGTAATTAGGTTAGAATGGCTGTGAGTGAAAAGGATCCCCTTTCCCACATTTTCATTACCATATATAATGAGATTTCTTTACTGGCCTAATTAGCAGAAAGCAGGAAATCACACAGATGAAGTGAGTTGGAATGCTTTCCAAGGTTCAGTCAAGAGCAGGACAATCCTGTTACCATGTAATTGCCTCGTGATCTACTGCCACATTTTGGTTTACTATCACATTTGTATTGACGAGGCTTTTGCAACATCTAACAGTTCATTTTAATAATATACATAATGCTCTTAAAGCTCATTCAGAGTTGTGTCTAGGTAAAAGACACTAAGAATCAACTATGAGCCTTCAGCTGTACAGCATCCTCTGAGGATGTACTTAATTATGCTACTTGAGTTCAATGTAAACAGTAGAATGCTCACAATCCACAACACAGAGATGATTTGATGGTGTAAAATGTTGGGAATGTCATTAGTTCAGCTAATGCTAGGTTATAAAAGGTTATAAACCTAAAAATTGATTAAAAGAAATGGAAAATTCAACCTGATGGAACATGAAAAATTGAGTTTTCATTGATGCATTTCAACCTGTCATTTCACTCACAACCACAGGGTTGTACTTATTGTTTTATACCTACAGAACAGATGGAGATCAAATCTAGTCACAGCCTGTTTATTCTTAAACTGTATTAAGATCAGTTTACTGAACACTGGGGTATTATAACTAAATTAAATAATTATAATTCAATCAAAGGGCCTAAACTGATGGATTAAATGTATATATCACAAGCTCATAACTTGCTGGCAGGAGTAAACCTGATATCTACTGTGTGTCTTGAGCTAATGGCTAGATGTGACTACTTTCCTTGTGACAGACACAAGGCAAATTTCAGAGCATTGTAACTGACCCACATAAGGTTTCCACATGCGTCCTGAGTTACCACAACAGTAGACTGTGCAGCTATAGTCAACTTCTGCTGTACTGGAGCCACTGGGGTCAACTAGCCTGCTCCAGGGCAATTATTAAAAGGAGCTTAATTACACACAATTATTCCCTCTCCATGGCCAGCTTGTCTAAGCCTACTGGATTCTCAAGGGTAATTCCTTTGATACTCCATCACAAAAACTGCATAAGCTTTGCTGACATTTCCCAAAGAAGGTCCAGAAGAGGCATGAACTAAGTGCCATTGGTCATAGTGGATGTAGACAGAGAGAAATATTTATATTACCAAAGTCATAAAAACAGTACAGAAGAACAGAGAGTTCTTTTACACTTAATTGCAGTTGGTGAGTGAAAAACAGTCTTGAATTGTCTTTTATTTTAAACATGGCTTGCATTGTCTTCTTCCTCTGTCTAAATAAACCATGTTTTCTGTTACTTGCTTCCTTTTCTCTTCGGGTCATCAAAAGATTTTCTACCATCTGGTGATTTGTCCTTTAACATTCACACAATAACAAATTTTAATATTAATCTGTGCTTGAAAGTCCAGGCAGTAATAAAGTGTATGATCAAGGGTGATCCGGCACTGACTTTGGGCACACAGTCATGCCAAAGGTGTGAGACTGGGTTGAGGTCAGGAATCTTCATGGACTTGACTTTGCCCATGGTTGCACTGTCACACTGCAACAGAAAAGAACCTTCCCAGAAGTTGGAAACATGCTGGTATGTACGATTAAATGATGTAGCATAAAGCGTTCAATAATGGAGCTATGCCTGAGTCCAAATCATGAATAAAATGCATATAGATGTGTCCACATAAAGTACATGCATTATTGCATTAATGGCTCCAGAACATAAGGTCTGTCAAATCGAATCACCCCTCCAATTTTTCCTGTTACAATCCACGAAGCAGAAGGCCATAAAAGGAGCCAATTCAACTAAAAATTCCCTGTCAATGCAACATCTGGAACTCTAGTGACCAAAGGGGAGTAATATGTGTGCATATCATTTTGTCCTTGCACCCCGATGCTAATGATGTGAAAAAAAGGGCAAGAGGAAAACACTTTGATTGATGAGAGAGAGAGATGTTCTCTATCCACTCCTTGCTCCCTTCCAGTGGTGATCTAATATCTTGTTCTTCAAATAGTACATGAGCGTAAACAGATTAGCAGTCAACCTGCGTCCAGCCTCAAATTCACTGCTCCCTCCCTCTTCCTCTGTAACGTCTGGAGCTTACAGGATGACGTGCAGCTCTGACATTTTGGCAAGAGATATGACGAACAGATCTGGGTCCTCCTGAGCCCCTGTAAGATCCCTGCTGGATGTCTTCAGTCCATTCAACAGCCTTTACCACTTATGGCAAACTTCACACATCTGTCAAAACAGATCAATTGAGTTCAAACGGATGTCAGAGGGGCAAACCGCACTGCCACGGGCCAGTGCATTCTTCTCTGAGATGAGTCACGTTGAGTCTGTGTGTGTGTGGTTTGTATGTGTGTGTGTGTGTAGGTCTCAGGCCGGTTATGCTGACTCCTGGTTTCAGCGGGGGAGGCATTTAAGGACCCAGGTTTCCTGTCTTTCTCCTTGTCATGTTCCTCTTCCAAATCTGTTCTCGCTCTTTAATCCCATCTTCTCACACCTGCTCAGGTTCTCTTTCTTCGCTCCAGATCTTGTGTTTCTTTTGCAGTTCCTTCTTTTCTGGTCTTATCCTTTTATTTTCCTCTCACTCATCTTGTACTCTCTGAACCAGCTACTTTATCCTTTCCTCTCTCTTCTTGAATCCGTTTGACTATTTATCACTCACTTCCACTAGCCAACAATTAATCAAAGAGGCCAATCATCCACATCTCATGACAACTGACAAGGACCGCCTTGGCATCACTTTTTAAAGCAATGGATACCACTTTGGCATCTGAATGCAACACTCAAAGCCTTTTTGCCACAAAGCATTTCCAGCATGCGGTTAACTTTGTGAAATCCTTGCAGTTTGGTTGTAGGTTTTGGCAAAAACCTGCCTGCCTTTGGAAAAGATTGGTAACTTTGATCTCACTGGAACTTGAGCCCTACTCTCCAGGCTAAAAGTCCTGTGTTGGACTTACAGTTGTACCCCATCCTCCACCCCACTTGGGATTTTTTCGCTCTCTCTACTTTGTCAGGCTGCTTGAGTGTTTAATAATGCTGTGGTTGGGTTTACAGTGGAGTCGGTTGAAAGCCTCTGTGTCACACACTGACGCTAAAGGGGCACCTAGTGCTTGAAAAAGTGACGCCATGGGCTCCTGACCAAGCTTCCGTATGTGACGAGTTGGGAGTGAGGACAAGTTGGGAGCTCATATTGCAGCAACTCAGCTCCCAGAAGCCCTGGTCTGCGTCTCACACATGCACACACACACATGCACACTTACACACGCTAAGTACAAACACATGCAGACAGATATATACCACATGTGAGAGCCTCTGTTATTCATTCATTCAAACATTCTGCTGTGACACCGAATATCCACACACAAGCACTCATGCAAACACACACACACATCAACACACACACACACACACACATTATCAGTCACTCAATTTCCCAAAACTTCCTGATTCATTACTTTACAAGCAAACAAACACGTCACACACACAACCATTCATGGGGGTCAGCAGGTCGTCCACACATGTGGCCCTCAGGCAGAAGCTCAATAACAAGCTAATAACACACTGTGCTACTACAACAGCACCATCAAAATATAAATATGACAGTTCATTGGCAGAATTAACAACATTATGTGCAGCGACTCTAAAAGCTTTTAAACAACAGTTGCTCAGATTAAAAAAAAGTTCCTTAGTTCCCATTTAAGAGGGAAGGTGGCACTTTGGGAATCTGAATCATTCCATTTAAAATTCCGAGATCATGCATGAGCCGTCTTCTGGATTAACTGTTTCCATTTCAAGTTCAGTATCCCTGCAACTTGTCACCCGCTTGCAGAGTCCATTCGCCTTTAGCTGACTGGAAGATGCTGTTTGCCAGAATGATAAATTCCCCTCCAACGAAGCTGCAGCTGGGGGTGCTTCTAGATGTCTGGGCCCCCTGAAAACGTTTTCACTTGGGGCCCTGAAACAGTAAATATCTATAATCCTTTTAAGCCCTGTCCAGCTCTGGGCCCCCCTGTATCATCACACCACCCCCACAAATCCATCGCACCCCATCGTGTGAAGGCCCCAGCGGTAAGAGAGTGAGTGACGATACCACTAATACATCATTTCCTTGGGAGAAGAGAATTTACATTATGATTTTGTTGGTGCTGATTTTGTCACTCTAAAATGAATCTACCCAGAATATGTTTTTCTTAAAGTTACACTTCAACTGCAACTAAAAATTATCTCCTTTTATTGAATAACCTGGGAACAATTAAGCTTTTGGACCATATAGTTTACATTAAACCTAATAAAACATCCCCTGATTCCATTTTCTGTCTAATTTAAGGTCAAAAACACAGTTATACTCCATTTACATTTACATAAAACTGAGAAAAGCAGCAAGTCCTCACCTTTGTGCAACTAGAACATGGACCACAAAATATTTACATTTTCTCTGAAGTACCCCACTCCTTAAGAGCCCCTGAGGGTCCCCTGACCGCACTTTGGGAACCACGTGACAGGAGCAGTTAAATGGACCCGCATAAATCTTAATTAGGCTTCACATTTTTTTCCACTAACAGTTTTGAACTACAGCTCTCCTGTTTTATAGCAGCAAACACGAGTAAACCTGAACGAGCCACAGGTGAAAACATTTCCACACGTGTTATTCCGCTCTGCTGGTCTTACCTGTGTCTGCTGGCCGCTCTCTGTCCCGCCTGAATACTGGACTCCGCATACCCGAGACCCCAACTAACCCGGGCCAGCATGAAGGCAAGCAGGTAAAACACCGTCTCCATCCTTATTTCCAGTGGGAGTTAAAAGCAAACAAATGTCATTTAATTCCAAAGTTTATCCTTGAAAAGAAATCTCCCGGTTACTCTCGGATATCTTCAGTGACGTGCTGTCGGTAATGGACGATGGAGAGCCATGACACGGTGACCGGGAGAGAAACTCCGCACAGTCCAGTCAAGTGCATTTCAGATGGTGAACTGCGGCAGGAGCGGCGGAGTCTGACTGCTGAGGAGCGGAGAGCAAAGTTTCCTGTCAGAGCTCCAGGAGCAGTCATGCCCGTTCACACACACACACACACACGCTTACACACACACACTCACACATTCTATCTCTCTCTCTCTCTCTCTCTCTCTCTCTCTCTCTCTATCTCTCTCTCTCTCTGCCCTCATGGACACTTTCCTG
>JAPZDV010000010.1:3859167-3871919 GCA_029814665.1 Acanthurus lineatus | reverse complement strand
CCTCTGAGTCCACTCACAGTCCTATCAATCTGTGCCTGTCTGTTAGGAAAAATAAACACAAGTACACACACGCATGCCCGCTCACTCACACACACACACGCTTACACACACACACACTTACACATGCTCTCTCTCTCTCTCTCTCTCTCTCTCTCTGCCCTCATGGACACTTTCCTGTTTCTCTTTAAGAATCAATTCAATTCAGCTCAACTCAATTCAGCTCCATTACTCTGGAACTGCTTCCTTGGCATTGTAAGGTCATTTCAACCTTGTCAAAGCAATTTTTACAACAAACTCAGAAAAAAAGTCAGTCCAAAGGAAGAAGGGAAACTCCAGGAAACTATAGAGCCCCCAAAATTTATGGTGAAAAAACAAGGTGAACTTTTTAATGAACATGATTTAATGAGGAAACGCTGAACAGGTTATTTCTTAAAGCTTTTCCATTGCGTTGCCTTAATCCACTGCCCAGTAATTTTCAATAGTAATGACATCTTTTTCACATGAGGAGTTTTCTAAATCATTATAGGTCTTATTTTGGGCCATGACAGGTCACCTAGGGTGTCAAGTCTTTGTCCTGCTGCAGCTGCCTGGGTTCAATGCAGCAAAGGCCCTCTGCTATGTGCCATTATGTCTCTCTTCAGCTGTCACTGTTAGAACAAGGCAGAGATGACTGAAGAAATCTTTTGAAAATTAAATCCATATTTTTGGAAAGAACTCAACTCTTGTCTCTTGGTATAAATAGGCTCTGCATTTGTTGTCCTTAATGTCTCAATCTCAACTTGTGGGTCATTTATGACAGATGAATAAAAGAATCATAAAGCCAATATATTTATCTAATGTTAGTAAACTTTAGCCGACAAAAGCTACGTGTTACACCAGACCAAGTGAAGCTCGTTACTGAGCTGAGAAAAAATGTGTTTTACTGCGTATGAATTCAACCTGATCAGATCAATAAGATCAGATCAATAACTCTTCATTCTCAAATCTCAAGCATAAAACACTGAGGTAACAGATTGCAACCAACTCAGCGCCCTTCACCTCACAGTCCCCTTGCATGTGTGATGATGAATATATGCTGACCACTGAAAATCTAAAAAATAAAACAAGCAAAAAACCCCCAAAAGGCCTTCTTTAGAGTCAGTGATTAGGTCGTTCGTCTGAGCCACTACTATGGAAACATGGTTGAGCAACATGGTGGAGTCCATGGAGGAGCCTAACCCTTCTGTAAATAAAAACAGGCTCATTTTAGGTAACAAAAACACATTGATTCTGGTTTTCAGGTGAAGTTACAGTAATGAAAACGACATTATTATTATTATTATTGTATTAAATTTCTGCTAATAGATCCTGAATTTCATTCACAGTAGTAGCCTTTGCAACTGAAATTTGAACATCTACTGTACAATTTTACTATAAACAGGCAAACTCCATCTGCTGAGGAAGATCCCGTGACATGAAGGAAAATTCCAGAATAGCTACTTAATGGACCGTGTGAGATCATTTT
Organism: Acanthurus lineatus; assembly: GCA_029814665.1. Taxonomy (NCBI): domain Eukaryota; kingdom Metazoa; phylum Chordata; class Actinopteri; order Acanthuriformes; family Acanthuridae; genus Acanthurus; species Acanthurus lineatus. The sequence goes on along the minus strand of JAPZDV010000010.1, from coordinate 3,870,415 downwards.
ATAAACTACTACAGATAACTAACTGTGAATTTTATTATTTTATGACAGTGGTATTTATTTTCTTTATGATCTTAAGAACTAAATTTAGGTTTATTAGGGCAAGAGTTTGGCATTGGTTTATTATTCAGCATAAGAGAAAACTAAAATTCCCTTTAGGTGGATGAACTGAGCTGCTGCCTACTTACACTAAGAAAATACAGGAGTGTGTTTGTGTGTGTGTGTGTGTTTGTGTGTGTAATGAAAGCTTCAGTGCCCTTGCCGCCTTTCTAAATATCAGAGTCAATTTTCACACAATCAGCCTGTCTGCTCTGTTTCCCTTTTGATCCATAAGGCAGATTCTAATCTAAGAAGTGGATGACATGTAACAGCCCAGCTCATGGGACACACACACACACACACACACACACACACAGAGCACGTAGTAGCAACTCCTTATCTGCTGGATAAGTAGGCTGCTCTCGAGGTGTGATTGATGCCGTTGTACTCCTGCGGCCAAGAGACAGTTTGACTCCTTGCAATGATTTACATTACACTTCATTTCCCCTTCCACCTCTTTCCTGTCATTATCTGTATCCAAATTTAGCTTACATGCCAAAAAGTTAAAAACAGACTTCTGCAATCTTAGCAGGTCTCTGTTAAGAGATACAGAGCCAAAAGTCAGTTTAGATTCCTCGTCGTTCAAGCCCAATCTCAGTGAAGTACAGTATCTTAAACCACATTTGGACACATTTGCCAAAATCTGATGCAATCTGTGGGCCAAAAGGAAACAAGAAGACAAACTGGGTTCCTCTTTTTTTTCTTGATTATTCATGTCCACAGAGCCCTGAATGCTTTTTTCCCCCTCATGACCAGCTTTTGTAACAACTTTTGTAACAACTTTTGTCAGGGTTATTTTCTTTTCCTACGGTTGCCTTGTTCTACATCTTTACTCAATGAAAAGCTGTGCATCTTCTCCACTGCTGCCTCGGTGGAATGCCCAGCTCAGCAGTCCTCCCATCAGCCCACTAATGAGTTCAGCTCTCCCAGCTGTTCTGTCACAGACTCTGCGACTCCCCACTGAGGTCGTAGCCTGGCATACTGGGGAGGAGGAGACCCCTACAGAAACACACATCCACTACCTGCTCATGCAGGATGTAAACCTTATGCCCCATTCTAGTATTCATCAATCTTAACAACCCAGGACATTAATCAAATGAATGCTTCGTCGCCTGAAGATACAATGCCAGTGTTTAGAGGTCACAATGCGACATTTTTGTTCAATGACTGCTGTTACTGCTGTGGTTTTTATCCATTACAGCTTGTAGCCCAAAAACACTGTAGATCTAGTCAACAGATTGACAGATCAAAGCATCTTACATGCGTAATCGTAACAACATAATCAGTCACGGCCTGCTAGGACTCTTTTAAAGTGAATTTCCAGCACACAGACCTCTGAACTTTTTGGTTCCAGGCAAAACAATGCATTAAAATGCTTGCCAAAGAAAAACTGGAATATAAAACAAAACTAGATTGGTAAGTGGTGACCTCCATTTGGTGATGGGAGGCCTACTGAACTTGTTCCAAGAGACTTGTGGCTCATTAACTGTAGCTACAGGCTGTAAATTGGCTACTGCACCTTCCAGATGAAATGTAGCTAGTGTGAGAAACTGGCCAGGCTGCGGTTTGAGTGATAAGACTGAGAATGAACGAGAGGCCTCACGAATCACATGATCTGTGACATAAACCAGATATACGAGCTCTAATGGGGGTGAGCTGAAAGAAAGAAGGCTGGGAAGAGGGATGACCTTCTTGTAAGAATGCCCAAGTTATTACTCACATTTCCCCTTTTTAACCATCAATATTAATAAAAGTGATTAATCTGGATACACACAGACACAGTCACACGCTGTTAAATTACAGCAAAATTCCTTCCCTGAATTGCTTCCTTCTCTAAAACTAAGCTCGCCAAGATCAACCTGCAAAGTCTCCAGAATCAGCTGTGGAAATTAGCACCACTCAGAATTTAAGAGCATTAGCAGCCGTGTCGTGTCATTTAGAGACAGGTGTCACCAGCTTATCTGCTGCACATTTGAAATAAAAACAAAGTTCATTTAACTCTAAGTGCTGCTTAGGGCACAACATATTTCTTGATCCTAGAGACTGCTGACAGATTGTGTTGGGGACTTTTTGAAGCTATTTTTCCCCACTTACTCATTTTCAATTTCCCTTTACCGTGAAAGAGGAACATGATCCCATAATAAGAGTGTCTGCAACGTAGCACAGTGGAAATCACCCACTCAGGAAGAATAATACTTTCATTGAATAAAGGTGCAGTAACACCAAATTCCCAGAAACCCCTGTATGCTGCAGACTTTCATGTGTTGTCGTGCCAATAAGACTACAGCTGTATCTGAAATCACTCCCCTCTTCACACATTCATGGCTCCAGATATGTAAAATACTTTAAAATTTCCTTGAAACTGAGAAGAATTTCTCAGAGATTTTGGAAGATCAAACCTACAACATTGTTTTGCACCATCACTAAAAGATGTAAAGTCAAACAACACATGAAAGTCTGCAGCAAAACATTTGATTACACCGTGGTATTGTTGGCAGAACAGTAAATCTAGTGCACTATATTGCAAATAAGCTGCTATTCTTCTCCTTCCCCTCTATGTTTTTAAATGATTTCCTTGTTGGAAGAAAGTAATCAACCAAATGTCATCATACTAAAGATAAAATGAAAGAGTGGTGCGGCCCCCCTCAGCCAATGGCAGCTCACAGGACTTTATGAATAAGTCGTGACCAGCCACGTAACAGAGATAACAGATAGGAGACAGCAGTGAAGAAGTGTAAATATAGTTGGGCGAAACACAAAGGAGACCAAAGTCATTCATAAACCAAAGTAAATCTGGAGTTTGCCTGTTTTTCTGTTGGACAGGTCCGTGCTGATGATTAGCCTAGTTAGCCTGCTAATATCAGCATTTCTATTGCAACAAATGTAACGTTGCTACGTAGCTTACGTAGAACACTACGTAGTGTATGTAACACACACACTAAGTTCTACTTTGAAACAATGCTAATAAATGTATATTATGACAAAAGAAACATGGAGATCTGTAGTGCTGACAAGCTTTGAATCATTTTCTGTCCAACACACGAGTCACTACAGTTAACACAAGCAACCAAATCTGGGCCAAAAGTTGATTGTCTGAGACTAAATTTACATTCCTCCGTAGTCTCTCAGTAGGATGCTGCAGGTGGGTGTATGCGTCGGGGGGCAGGAGGCTTGTGATTCTGCTGCTGTTGGGCCGCGGAGGAGGGACCATTGAATTGTATGTTTACAAACTCTGACCTGAAAATGCTGCATTTTCTGCCTCTAATGCTAACAGGCTGATGTTAGGCAAATATGTTTATAATATTCATCTTGTTAGTATGATTTGTTAGCATACTAGAATTTAATAACTGGCATGTAAAACACAAAGTAAAGCTAATGAGGGCAGGTATGAATGTCGTCACGCATTTAAAACCGTCAAACTTACATTTCTTCTGTTATGAGCTTTCTTATTTGTGTTTTTCTAGATGAAATGTTAATAGATCAAGCTAGTGTTATTCTTTGAGAGGGCAATGTAAATACTGAACCAAATGTAACTGTACTCCATTCATTAGTTGTTAACATTTTCTCCTCAAGGCCACAAATCTAAACCTCATAGGAAAAAAAATCAAGAAATCAACAAAGCCAGTAGTCATTTTTTCCTCTGAGGATCATGAATGTCTGTTCAAAACAGCAATACGATCCATCTAAGAGCTTTTGAAATATTTTAGTTGGAACAACGTGGTGTACTTGCTGAACAACCAACCAGCGCACTGGTGTGAACATCCCTGGAGTCATGCAGCTAACATAGCTTATAAAAATAAGATTCAAAAGCCTGAAATAATAAGCCTAAAAATAGGCTGTTTTGCTGAAAGCATTTGCATGTTGGTATTACTGCATGTTTCCATGTCTCTCAGGGTCTGCACAGCTTGACCCTCTTCTGGTCCCCAAGTCGTGATAACATTCATGTAAAAGATATCCAAGAGCCCTCATCCAGTGGGGGCTGTGCACCGTTCGACAGAGTGACAGGCTGTTTCTTTCAGTTTATGTGCTGATAACTGTACTGCAGATGCTGCAGGGTGAAACTTTGCTGATGAGTTTCATCTGCCCTTCCTCACAGTCGGCCTCAGCCTGGATTCTTTGGCGCGTTCGTCGGTTTATGCGGTTGCAGTGTGAGGCTGCTTTTAAAGAATGCAACTGGACAGCGTTTCTTTCCTTTCTGCGGCTTTGGATGAACTGCATCTTTCTCAAAGAGATGATGCATCAAGATGTACTCGGATCGACCCTGTCAGCTGTGTGGTGCTTGCTGGCCGGGCCACTGGACTCTTGACCAAAATCCTTAGATTAACATTCCTGCATGGAGGGGGAGGCGGGGTGGTCAGAGATGTAGTGCTTGTTTCTCTGCCATTATAAATAGGCAGGATTAGGCTGTTCAACAAAACAAACAACAAGGCTTTCTGTTGTAGCAACATAAAAATGTGTAAATGGGGGCACCACTCCTCTAAACAGCTATAGTACAAGTCTGCATTGTGTGTGTGTATACTTTGAAAAACTTCTGTGCCTCCCTATTGTCCCCACTGTACCCCATAGCATTTCTATCTGCTTCCTCTACAGCCTTTATCTTGACTTTGTGTGTGTGTGGCGTTTGACTATGGCATGTTTCCGATGCTTTGCGGCTGCCATGTTGACATTCTTTGAGGCTTGGCCTGCAATTCACATTTGTGCAGGTCAGAGTGTTTTGTTTGCTTTAACTATTATGGGAGACCCCCAGTTGTTATTTCGCACTTTGGAGGAACCTTTAGAATGCCTCCGCTGGTGCAGCATGCTCTGCTGCACAGAAAAGACCCGAGCCTTGGGGGAGGTCTCTTAAGAGTGTACTTCTATCAGCCGAGCTCTGGACTCACTGACTGATTTTGTTCTTCAGAGGCTTTAGATGTGCGGACCACATGTACACTTACCAGACAGACTGTATTCATAGGTCACATTGTAGTGTGTGTGCAGCAAATATACGGCAGCTCTAAGCAAACCCAGGTTCCTTCCACACAAAGTACCTTCATGTTTTTCCAGACTTTACACACACAGCAGGGGCCCCTGCTCCTGAAACATATCTTCACTCTTTTATAGTCTACCTGACTTCACTTTAAAAAGCTTTGTTGGAAAAGGAAAAAGAAAAAGTAAAATGAGATGTGACTGTGAGCCTGTTTTGACTGAGAATTTGCTTTCAGGGCTTATTGTCAGAGTTCACAGTCATAAGTCAAAAGCTGAAGTTTCATTATAAATAAGTTATCAAGGACATGTTTACATACAGTATGTCGTGACCCTCTGTTGCTGTACACAAGTTCATTCCTCTCTGTTTTTAGAAACTTCTCTTTACTTATTGTGACAGGAATTCTTTATGATGCAGAGACATGGAGGAAAATGGGAGCGTGACTTATACAGCACAGTAATAATCCATAATCTGAGCTGTGTTCTTGGACCATGTTCAAAGAGTTTCCACACTATAAGGAAGATGAATGCAATGTTTCATTCCTCTAATCCTACTGAATTCAGCTGTGGTGGAAAGACATTTTTTGTTAATACTTGCATTAAAACAAATGTTGACCTTCTATTTGACTATTTGTTAAACACTTTTTGTCTGATGGTACTTTTTAAAGTATAGCAAAGCCTTCACAAACGTGATCACCACATAAAGCTGATACAATGAACGTGCCAGCAAACAAATGACTTCAGTATTTACACGAGGCCAAACATAAAGCGAGCAGTAGCATGCAGCTAGCATTGTGTTTCCAAATACTGCATGTTTAGTCTTTTTTTAGCTCTGTTTTGGTTTCCACCAACTCCTGAGGCAAACATGTGGCTCTTTAGCTACTACACAATGTCAACAGAATGAGACAAATAGGAAAACCCCCATTCCAAACCCCACTGTCCTCTGAATATCCTGAATCAACTACACTTTCTGTGTTGTGTCTTTAAAGTAAAGTGAAACCAGACAAGAACAGTCTATAGCTTTTTCTTCCTCTCCTGTTCTTTCACCAGTAGCTGTCAGAAAATCCCAAATATCTCTGATGCAGATTTACAACATTGAGGCTTATAAATGATCCCAATCAGCTGCATGTAATTATTTTTTGAAATGATGCTATGTGTGAACATTAAATAGAAGTGGTGCGCTCTGTTCACAGCTAACCGCTAACTCTGACTGTTTGTTATCTTTTGTCTGGCAGGTTTTGCTGAAAAACAGCTGCCTGCTGGTGCTGATACTAAAGAGAAACCTGCAGATACTGAGAACCCTGAGGCAGCTGCTGGAGTGAGTTCTGTTTTCTAAAAACTATGACTTAAAATAGAAATAATTAACAGAATCTTAAAAAAAAAAAAACCTCTCAGATAAGTGGCATGCCAGAGCATTAATTTTTATTTCAGTGTTTATGTAATTCATTTAACTTAATTTTGGTTTTATATTTAATAAATAGGTTGGAATTCCCTGTAGATGTCATTCAAAGCAAAATAAAATCCAAAAAACTAAATTAGTGAATACTTCCAACTTCTTTTGTCACTTTCATATGTCACCCAAGAACAAATCTGTTTGCACAAGCAGTTTTCATGAGGCAAAAAGAGCCCAAGTTAATTAAACAGCTCTGGAAAATTAAGGGAGCTGTGGTTTTGCAGCTTTTTAATAGATTCTGAATAATTTTTACAGCCTACAAACAAAAAATGCAAGTGAAGATTTATTATTGTACTTTCACTTTAAAAGCTTAAGTTAAAAAAAAAAAGAAAGAAATCTGATACCTTCCAACACTTACAAAGGCAAGCTTCCGTTTATTTTCCCAGGATAATAAGTCATTGCTATCACATGTAGAAATAAATACCCAGACCTGGGCCTTGGCCCTTTCAATCTGTTCTGTACTGCTGCAACCGGTGTCCCAGTGATGCTGGGTGGGGCGCAGGGGAAACAATTTCCCTATCATTGTGGTCATTACCCCCGGCCCTTATCATCACGGATGTTTGTGTGTTTGAAATCCCGCATTAACACAATCCTTGTTAGGATGTGGATGTATTTATCCTGTGTGATGATGAAGATGTCTTCAACAAATGGAGTCAAGAAGGTTGGAGAGTCGAACTACACGTTCATTCATTGTTAAGTTAGTGGAAGGAAGCCCTTCAGTACACAACATGCCACTCAACCAATCATACAAACTGTCATATATTTTCTTTGTTTGAGAGCAGGGAAGGCTTTATTAGGAAGATCCTGCAGAGCAAATAGAAAATAGATGCAGAGTTTAGGTTTCTAATTTACCAAAAGTGCAACATGCCTCTATTAAAGTAATAATTGGACATATTCTACAAAGAAAACATCCCTCCTCTGTTCCATTTATCATCTAAGCTAACTGTGTTGAATGTGTGTTGTTCCTTTTTATTTTATAGCACTTTCTTAACAACTTAATAGCTTCCAGTGATGGCCTGCTGTGTGAATGATGTGATGCCTTTTGCTGTGAATCCAAGTCGTCGTATGAGATGAAACTGACCTCCTGTGTGGGCTTCATTTGAAGAGGCTCAGCTCGTAAACAAACCACGAGGGAGTTGCAGCAGGATGTTTATGGGGATGTGAGGTAGAATGAATTAGGAACCGCAGGGGTTGGAGCACTGAGGCAATTGCCACACATACACATATATCTGCAGGTTCATTCACACTTATGCACGCAAGATACACATATCATGCAAGTTCTGTATATTCTGCAGATACACCAAGCCCAGTAAAAGTGGAACCCACTGCTTAACTTCAGCCCAAACACTTTTATATATTCAGTAAAATAACCTTAACAAGTTTTGTTTAATTTCTGTGTGCCTTGTTACTGAGCTGTAAAAGTTATTTTCTCACAGTATCTGCAGGGGGGGCCAGATGGGGAGGACCTGCATGACAGAAATGGACACACAGGAGAGACTAAAGCAGTCAAATAGCCCATCAGTTCAGAGCCCATCTGCAATGTTTTAAACCCAAATCTAGCCCCCAAGTCCAACACTGTAACACACGGAGTGCAAAAAACGTGATTCCAAACACCAGATTTGCACAGTTTTTCCATTTATGAGGGTTCAGTCTTGCTACATAATCTTTACCATGTGTCTGCAGCAATCGCACGCATCTTGCGGCAGCTGCTTTGACATTATGTTTTTCTCTCATGGGAAAAAATGTTTAAGCCTTACTCTTGTTTAGGACTAAGTAGCCTTTTTAATAATCTGTGCTCATCTTATTTGGTTCATTTGGATGCATTTTTAGTGAAAGAGCCCCTCACTTGAACTTTCATTCTGAGGCTGGTACTTCCATGTTGATCAGTCAGAAAACAGAACAACAACAAATTTTTGGCATATAAAAGCCTGTTCTGACATTTGCACTGTGCTCTACTTACCAATGACTTTTTTGTGCTTCTGTGTGTTGTGCTGATAATAGAGATGGAGGATTAAATATTTGGGTATTAAACAATAAACAAAATAAAATAAAAATTGCTGTCCCCTTTCCTGCTGTTTTGCACTGACTTTTGAGTGGTGACTGGCAGAGACATATTGCCTTTTCCTTGATCAGATAACGTGCATCTGCCCTACAGAAGTGTCCACGAGAAAAAGACTGATATTTGTAATTATTATTAGGAATAACCTCCGCTATATTGTGCTCTATATTACCTGCTCATTTACAAGCAGCAGCTGGGATTCCACCTCTATCCTGTTCATAAAAACACTGACAATGTTGTTCTAAGATCTGAGGTCATGGAGGTCTTTCCCAGGAAAATCCTCACAGGAAGTCAAATGTTTTTATGTTTCCAGCATCAACAACAGTGACCTGTGCAGGATATTTAAAAGGATATGGCAGAGTATTGACAGTAATTATGGCCATCATGGGTGAAAATAAGGAAAGGAAAAAAAAGATGTTAATAGAATGAAAATTCCCCAGAGAATAAGCAATATTCCTTTAGTCAGCACACCACAGAGCTGATTCTTTTACAGTGAGTAAATTCAAAGTAAATTAATCCTGCATAATCCCATTTTTAAATGTCAAAATTCAACACTGAAGTGATCCAAACCCAAGGACTTGCTCCCAAACTCCTTAGAAGGACATGCCAGCCTAGAGAATTTAGGGTCTTCTGGGGCCAAACACATGCCTGACTGCATATGGCCCAACCTGAACGCTCAACTGATTCCCTCATGTGCCAGGAAGCCGGGCTGCAGCCAGAGCAGGGCCTTTAATGAGAGTAAGAGTTAAAAAAGCAAAAGGCCAGAGTGAAGAAAGCCTTCCTTTGTGTGGGCGTGTGTGCGCTTAAGTGTGTGAGAGAAAGAAAGAGAGAAGAGGGAGAGAAAATACATTTAAATGTGTGTCGGTTCTTTCTGTGTGTGCATGTTTGTGTTGGTAAAGGGAGATCATCTTATAAACTACCACCTACACCACCCGTCGCCTGCAGCAGCAGGTTCAGCTGCAGAGGCAGCAGTGTAACAGTGAAACCTCATCCAAAGCAAACACCACAGTGCCTCTGTTTCCCTTTGGATTGCCGCTACTTGGAATTTTTGTTTTCTAAAAGGTGCTCTTTGTCCCCACTGACGTGTATTGATCTGGTTGGGCACGTGGGAGTCCACCCTCACTTAAAACTGGCCCAGGAGGGCTGTAAAGCTGAAACAGATACAGCCAAATGAATATGCACGCTGACGATCAGTGGCAAGGTTGATTATTGGCCCTTGCAGACCTGCCAGTGAGATCTCTCTGCTCCCCACACCTCCTCCTCAAACCTTCCTTCCTGTAAATTTTCCCTTGAAACCCAGAAGGCTTGAGGCCCAAGGCTTTGACCAGTGAAATGGAAATGACTGCTATCGCCTGTTACTCCATTTGCAACACTGTTTTTTTTAAGCTACCACTTTCCCAGCTCCTCCATGAGCTTTGATGTAAATGAGCTCAACAACCCAACTTCAGTTATGAAACTCATAGTCACCAGTCTGGAAATGTAGGAATTCCCTATTAAAAGTAACACTTTTTTTACACCAGTACGAAGGCAAAGTCTTTGCTTTTTCCCTCACACGCCTCCTCCTAAATTGTAAGACTGGAGGTAATCGCAGCCCACACATGCCAGCATACAAAGCCCAGCATTCATGTGTTCGTCCGCCATCCTCGACGCCCACTGCTCTGACAGCATACAGAGAGCGGCAGCCAACAGGATGGAGAGAAACGTGGAGCTGATACTTCATGGAAAGGAAAAACATGAATACCGGTGAATGAATAGTGCACTCAATGCACCACCAGTTTTTAGCATTGAAGGGGTAGTGTTTGAGGACAACACACCAGTGTTTCAAGCTCAACCACTTCAAATTATCAAGAAAAGCAAAGGTGTAACTGCAACTACAGTAAATCCAGTTGAAGGAAAAGTTGTTTATTCTGCAGAGAATAACATGAAAAAGACATTCTGTCGATTCTGGTTTGAGACAATTTCTAAAATTAGTGCTATGAGTCTCATATCCCCCAAATAACAGCAGCTTTAAATGGAAAACTTGAGTCTTACTTTCATATTTGTGGGCATTTTTACTATCATAAATCAGACTTACCATGTAAGCCATCGGAAAGAAAATATCTACATCAAAACAATTTACAGAGGCAAGCAGAGCAAGCCTCCTGAAGCTTCTTAAATAAACATAAATTAACACTTGTTTTGAGTCTAAATGAACATAAATATGGAAAGTTACTATGAACACATCAACCAGTCACATATGTGAGCCTGTGGGTTTCTATGGATTTAACTTGTGTACATGCTGGAGAGGCTGTAGGAGGCTAAATGTAAGATTTGTTTATGCTGTGTTGAAACTCAAGCAAGCTAAAAGTAACTAAGTAAAAAAGCACCATACAGCTGGTAATCAAGTCAACTGTTGTAAGGACGCCAGTAAGTCCTTTAACTTTGATAGCTGAATTCAAACCAGTATACACAAATGAAGAGCTTGTGAAACGTAGGAGGAAGACAAGGCAAGTTTTTTTATATAGCACCATCCATACACAGGCAATTCAAAGTTATTAAAAGAAACAATAAAGAATGGAGTCAGAAGAAGAAAGGCTGCAGAGGAATCTAGAGTCTATAAACACAAGGATACAAGGAAGTTTATTGGTCATTATACAACAAGTTGTATAATGAAATTAAAATGTGGTTCCCTCTTGATT
>JAPZDV010000010.1:3825629-3859067 GCA_029814665.1 Acanthurus lineatus | reverse complement strand
TATTATTATGAGCTGATAGTTGTTATTTATTATTATATAACAATGGCATAATAATCTATGCCATTGTTTCTACACCTGAAAAAGAAGGAAACCTGCTAGGAGTCTTTTTGATGACAGACTTGGAAAATCACACTTCTATGAATAGGCTAACCCAATAGCTAGCTGAGTTTGCTGAGTGGTTGCGCTGTAATCGATACTTAGACACAATAGCAAATTCAGAGAGCTGCAAGTATTTAAAATCACTTGAGTGCAATATATTTCAAAAGCTATTTGATGTGCTCACTGCTCGATCTGATATGTTATGCTGGATTATCACTTCCTGAATCTTGAAAATAGCATTGGACAGTAAAAAGTTAGCATGATACTTTACAACGTGCTTGGTTCTGAAAGCTTGTTGGCACAAGGCAGAAGGTAGTAGCTAACTGCTAACACTGGTCAGTCTGGCACTATTAACACTACTAGCTTTTACTCCCTTTGTACTGGACAATTTACTCTCCTTAAGAATTTTGTTTTTTATATATTGAGTAATTTAATAAAGAATTATTAAGGAGGAGAAATAAATCTACAAGAGACAGGCTTGCGCTTAAAGTCAGGTAGGTAGGTATTAGTGGAGTTTAAACCCCATAAGAGAAGGTGAAATAGTATGATGGGCACCATAACTGAACAGGCGATCTCTACCACCATTGTGGACACTTCAGCTGTCACTTAACAGCATAAATTCACCGCTCATGTTCATTGCACGTGAAAATTTTGCATATTTTGCTTTGCCATTTCCAGAAATATAGGTCATTTTTATTCACATAAGCAAATTTTGCTAGTAAGTTTGCTGTTTTAAATTCTTGTGTGACCACGCCATAAGACCCAGATTAAAACATACAATTCTTTCCTTTAATGAGAGTGCCAGGAGGAACTTTGTCCAGTGTGGAGAGCTACGTGTACCAGCTGTGTGGGAAGGCCAGCCGCCTTGACCTCAGCAACAAGTCAGAGATAGGCAGGGCCGTCAGATCTGTGAACAAGATTTCCTTTTATCTCTGAGAACTGGCAGGAGGAGCTCCTCAACTTATCAAAGGCTGCTCTCATGCCATGACATCACATCTGTGAATCACCAAACACTGGAAACTTTTCAAATAAGTTTGTCTGACAGGCTTTAAGTTAAAGAATAAAAATGGTTCTAAACACTGTAAATTTTACTTCAGATGATTTACTAATACCAATGTTTCCATTGTAACTTCTTTGCCTTAATTTGTCCATCGTTGTCAAGCCATTCCCTTATCTTTATGCTTCACTGGATTGTGGGAAATATACACAATGAGTCAGCACCTCCCTCCACAGGCCGAATGTTATGGTAAAACATTCTTTAGACATTACCATATTTCTTCTTTCTAATTTCATACTGTTCTTCGGTATCTCCCTTTTCACAGTCTGCAGCACAAGGCCCAGCAGATGACTGTTTGCCAAGTTCGTAGTGCTTAATCTTTGTGTGTGTGTGTCTGTGTATATGCTTAGGTGTATTAAAGTGTGGGTTTGTTTGAGAGATGGTGTTTTATGGTATATGCCTTAATGTCCAAACAGGGAGACACTTTGTGGGACTAATTTATCACCATGGATGAACAAGGCAACAAATAACAGTTAGTAAGGTAAACAAATTATGAGTGTGCGTTTTCTTTGTTTGCATAATGTGCAACACACTAATCTGTAAGGAAGGAGTCCATGCTAGTGGGAATTAAATGTGTTTCTGCATATATGGTATCAGTGACAAAAACTATTATGGTTCCAGAGGCCCAGTAGGCAAGCAGATTTGCAGCAGGTGGCCAACGACTGACTGGGGAGCCGGAGGAATCCAGCTAACTTGTTTAGTTGACCTTGGCCTGCCATCAATTGCTCATGACCTGCAGTGAGACTGTTTACGGAGGAATTTAATCTGCTCAGTAGCTTTATTAACTTCTGCCACAATCGCTGTTCTTAAGACTTAGTTTGTATCATAAGATGTGCTGCAGTTTATAGTTATTAGCCTGCATTATGGCTACTTTAAGTGTGTTAAATAAGTTTAGGAGTGGAATTGCTGGTCCTTTGATGCTCTCCAGTTACTAGAGCTGCTCAGAAATACAAATAAAACTTACCTTCATTCACGTATGAAGACTGTGAGATGTAACAGGAAGCTCATAAGAAGCAAGTGGATTTTTTTCTTTGTCAAACTACTATTTTGACATAAAATTGCACATAACAGCTGGTGTGCTATTTTTAAGCTATTCTGAGACAATGTTGTTAGGAGAGGGATGGCGCAACAGTTCTGGCATGAAGTTATTTTGTGGTATTGTGTGGGATGTTTTACAAGCAACACCAGCATCAAGCTGATATCACTCTGTGTTAGCAAACAGCAGCTTACTTACATATTAAGCAAACAAAGACTTGTAAAACCAAAAATAACAAAACTTTTAACTTTTAACTCAACGTTTTGCTCTTCACCAACTCGTTAGGAGAGCTGCTTTATGCTCCACTATATTCACTAGTAAGTTGCTGACCTTGTCTGCTGAGGTGCTGGAAAGTTACAAAAGCACTATGAAAAGCTACAAACTGTGAAACTTAACAGTGAGTTAAAAATTGCTGTAATGCATCATAGAGCTGAATTGAAGAGCAGTGTGTTGGTTCTTTGTGGATTAATCACCACAAGCAGGCCCGGAGTGGCTAATCTGGAGCACCACTAAAATTCCCAGTGGGTTGGGTTGGTTATGGGGCCACAAGGACCGGTGACCAGCGTCAGTCAAATAGTTCATGCAAGCTGCCCTCGCAAGAGGCAGGAGCCCAGAAGGTTATGATGGGTCACCTTAGTAATAGCATAATTATGTTTGATTCTTGACTTTGGTTGATAACTCCACTCCCTTCCCATGAAAACTCACTGCAGTGAGAAGTATAGGTGGTCAAAAATGTAAGTAAGATGCGAAACATAAAAAGAAGTGTACAAGATGGACAACATGAAAAGCTGAAAAGGCCAGATTGAAAAAAGGGGAGCTCTAAAATATGGCGTACGTGTACCTGCCATATGTGCTAAACTCATCAAGTTTTTGATTAAAACAATTAAAATTTGAATTTGCAAACACTGAGAAGACAAAGCTCTTAAAATACCAAATACCTGAACTTTCATAAAAAAAAAATTTAGAACAAATCAATTGAAATAGTAATATTTCAGTTATTCAAAAATCTGTGGTCGCTTAAACTTATCTGTTGCATGCAACATGTTAATAAAAAAATTTCATTAGGTATACTAGTACACCATTTTAAATAAACAAATATTGAAAGATCAGTCATTTGACTTTAAGGAAAAGAATCTTTTTGCTCATTTCCTACTGGCAGTTAGGTGATGGCATTACTTGGGGATTAACAGAGGTGTAAATGGGTAATAGCTAGTCTTAATCTCCCATTAGGTTCCAAATACAGCCACATTACACTTACAGGAAAGAGGTATCATGAACAGCAGGCTCAAGATTGTATAAGAAGTTATTCTAAACACAATTGAAAATACTCAGAAACACTTACAATTGTACCTTTCTGGCATGTTAACAGAAATTTTATGTTTTAAAAAAGCAGAAACCAGGGTTGAGGTTGAAATAAAGCCGCTGTGCCAAAAACTGCAGTTCTTCAAATTGGTTGAAAAGACTAGTGTGTATTCACAAAAGAATTTGATCAGATCTTTGATATTTGAAACTTTTTGCATGGACATTGTAAGGCAGACAGCTACTCATGTGACATGCATTTCAAAAATCATCATGGCTGCTGTTGCAGTGTGAAGCATTTTAAATAAAAATGTGTCTATATATCTTATCTTCCCTTGAGGGATTTGAAAAAGGAGATTACTTTCCTAACCAAATGGATGAACACAACTGCTGTGAAGTTCAAAAAACCACAACCCAGCATTTAGAATGTTACCAATATTGGAGACACCTATCAATTGTGAGATAAACTGGGCTGCTGTTAAGCTTGCTTGGTAGTGCACGGCCCATATACGGAAGGCTCAGTCCTCCGCGCAGCGGTCGTGGGATCAATTCCGGCTCCGACCCTTTATTGCATGTCACTATCCCCTCTCTCTATCTCCCTGTTTCACCTCTGTCCTATCAAATTAATTAGGCAAAAAAAAAAGTGAGATAAACTTATTTTTAACAAGAGAAAACAAATTTAAGATCGAAAAGATATCAAATATACTAAAGTCATGAGAGGCAAATTAGAAAAAAAAATTACTATGATTCTCTCCTACATTAATGACATAAGAACAAGTATTAGAAAGTTTTGCCAGGACATTCTTTCTAAATTCCATAACTGTTTCCTCAACAGATTGGTGAAAAAAAAAAGTTTTTGCCAAAGAAAAAACTTTTAATTGAAATGCTTTCACTTTCATCTCAGGGCTTATCAGCCAACACAATATCAAAATTTACTTCAGATATATTATCTACACCGTTTTTGACATTATGATTTACATTTGAAAGAATGGTATTTATTTCAATTGATAATGATTTAACTATACCATCAACAAATCCGTGATGTGACATTATTTAGTCTAATTAAACAGTTTTTTTTAAATAAAATGCAAGTAAAAACGAAGCTGATACACTGATCCCCCTTTTTTATAACTGAATTAACCTGGTTTATAAATTCAGAGTGTTGTGGTTAGAGGACACTGGCACACCTGCCATTCAACAAATATATGATGTGACAATTTTTATTCTGATAAAATGATTTATTAAAATTGAAGATCAATTTAAAAAGTTGATTTATTGCTCAACTTGTAGATTTTTTTTTTAATTGAATTAGGCTGATTAATACATTTGTTTTTTATTGTTGGGAGGAACCCGGAGCATCCGGAGAAAATCCGTACAAGCCGGGTTCTGAGCCAGCCTTTAACTGTAACAGGCAAGTTAAGTCAAGAGGTGGGCCAGGCCTCTAACTCTGATGCAGAACCCAGATCAGTGCAAGTCACCTTGCTGACCTCAGGTGTTTCTTTGTTGTTTCTAATCCCTTGTTGGTGTCAGGACTGGATGTCAGGACCGGGGCTCCTTGTGAGGTTCTGAGGGAAGAATGGATACTGCAGAACCTCCAGAGGTTTGGTCAGGGTCCAGTTTCAATTTTCTTTTAATTATGTCTGTCAACAGGTGATGATCCCTTTCATCCTCTCCATCATTTACCATCGCCTGCTAAATGTCATTAAGTCACCTGAAGTTGACATAACCCAAGTCTGTAGGGTTTTCCCCTGTCTCATTCACAAATTCTTCAGGAGTCTTAAAGGTCCAGTAATGCTGCTGGCCGTGTCTTGGTCTATTGAAGTAGTCTTCAGTTCCTGTCCAACGGTCAAGAACATGGTCCGGTGTCAGGCCCTGAGTTTCAGTGATCATGTACAGCATTTCATACACTGTATCACCTGGGTAGAGAGGGTACCCTATTGGCAGTTTTGCCACAAAAGGCCCAGGGACCACATGTCAACAGCCTCATTATATGGCATTTGAAGCATTACTTCAGGTGCCATGTAACAAAGTGTCCCAACATACCTGTTAGGATCAATGTCAGGCGCTGGACACACAAGGCCAAAGTCAGTGAATCTGACTTTGAGTCTCTGCTGCAGGTGGTTTTCAATCATAACATTTTCTGGTTTTAGGTCCCGATGTGCAATTTCTGCTGAACATAAGTGGTAAAATGCAGTGGCAAGCTGATGAATTATTGGTCTCAGCTCTGTCATCGTTAGACCACTGTTTTGTCTGCTGTGAATGTAATCACGCAGGCTTTGATCCAGCAGTTCAAAGTCCAGGCAGATACGATCTTTGTCAAAGAAAAAGCCATTCCATTTGACGATGTTGAAAGTGTTTGGGTCCAGACACCGCAGCTTCTTCAGGATGGCAATCTCTCTTCTTGTCTGGCGAACTATGTCGTGGTGGCTCTTATTAACTTTTATGGCCACCATCTCAATTGTTTCAGTATTGCAACATTTGGTTACAAAACCAAGCAGCCCTCTCCAAGGACTTTCTCGTCCTTGTAGAACTTTCCAAGTCTGCTTCCTGGATAAATCTGGTGTTCTCTTGCTGCATCCATCTCATCTGAAGTTTTCTTCTTAACCTCAGTAAAATAAATTTCTTTGTGTTTTTTGTAGTCTTTAAACCACTGCACAAATGTGACAGATAGCTTGAAGGTTTCTTTGTTTGGGTCATTCCAGTGACAGTATTTTCTCGTTGTTGGCGGGATTTACAACCTGGGCGGGCAAGACCATAGAGGATTTCTACCACATTAACCACTAGGCCTCAATAACCTCTGATATAAACTCTCTCTGACTTTAGATCTGGAGCTATTCAAACTATTTAGCAAGTCAAAACCTCCTTAATTTCACAACAACAAGACCAGTGGTTGGAGTCCTCTTTGTTAACAATTTGAATTTTAAAGACACAGGAACAAGTACAAGTCTCTATAATGAGTATATCTTGATATTAATAATGTATAATAGGATTCACATATGTGATTATGATAAGTATCAAGGTACACACGGTCACTGACATGGTCTGGGATTAATTAAGTTTTTTTTAGTTTTGATTTATATTACATAATTGTGAACTTTCTGATTTCTGAGGCATAGAGTCTTTAATATACTGGTATTAACTAGAAACTCACAGTTTACTGTTTATTTGAAACTGTAAAGTACAGCTGTAGTTGTTTATATCCAGGTTTCCTCTTCAAATTCTGTCTCCATAATGTTGCCTGCAAACCATAGTTAAGTTTATTAACAACTGTGTCGTGTTGTATAGCCTAATATATACAATATGAATAAGTTTCTTGCTCATATAATGTGGCAACAAAAACTAAGTGTGAAACACTGCCTTGTAGCCCCTCAGCAGCAGCCCCTTAACCAGTTTGCTGCTGACAGTGAGAGTGAAGACAAGCCAGTGCCAAGCAGCAGCCATGAGCCCATAACTCCAGAGTGGGCAGTCAATCAATGTAAATAATATAAGGAGAACAGTCTAGACCTGTTCTATATGAAAAGTGCCCAGAAATAACTTAATGATTTGCTGCTATGTAAATAAAACTTACTTGACTTGAGAGTAATTTAAAAAAAACTTTTGTAAGGAGGAAAAAAATAGATAAAACCCACTCTTGACAGAAACAAAATAAAACATAGTGAGGCTAAAATTATACATCTGCAGTATTAATGGTTGTTAACTAAAGTGGGCTGGTCTGAGCCATGAAACTCCCAGGCTGAAAATTAATCCCACTCCAGCCTGCAAATGACTTATGCACTTGCTCTTTATATCAATTGTTAACAGAAAAACATTAATTATAAGATTATTAAATTCTGTATTCCAATTTCTAAAAACTAAACTTTAAAAAAAAATTTTTAACCTGCCTCATTCAGTGGTGTTAATTTCTGTCCAAACATAGACGCTAGCTATATACATATCCATCCATAGGATGTCCATAAATGGATGCACTTTGTTTCTACTTTGTATTTAAAAAACTTAGGTCTATTTGAAGTGCACATACCTGCTAGCTGGGCCAAGACCAGAGACTCCGCCCACTCCTCTGAGTGGACTTGATTTTCTTGGTCTGGCATTGCACTATGAAACTAGAATTTCTTCAGCTGAATGAGTGATTATCCAATGAGAGATAGGGCAGGGGAGCCACTAGTGGGACTTTCTTTTTTTTTTGTAATGCAACTTAAGAGAAGCAATTCCAATATTGATGGAAACCACGACAGATCAGGTTGACACTGTTATCATGACCCCCTTGATGAACAAGTGTGGTAACACCTACATCAGTGTCGACTGAGAATGATGTCCGATTCAGGTGGCTAAGTCAATCTCTGGTGATTTGTTGATAAAACTGTCGAATCTCCTCCCTCTAGAATCGCTCAATGTGGAGGCAATGCCAAACCAAGTAAATTGAGTGCACTCAGGGGAGTGGGCAGAGTCTGTGGTCTGGCCCAGGATACATACCTGATGTTATAGTCACAGAAACTCAGCCATCACTGGTGACTTCTCATGCTGTTTTTTTCTGTGCTATGTCTGTGTTTTGTCTCTCTAACAGGTCTCTGATGCTGCAGCTGTGGGCAGATTTAGTCATCATTTGGTCTTTAGATTTTGAATTTATCTAATTGTTGGAGCTAATTTTAAAATTAAATGTAAATTTTATCACCCACTAGCGCTACTAACATTAGACTGTTTTTTATTGTGTTTTCTTTACAGAGTGGCTCACAGGAGTTGGTCTGTGGAGCCCACCTTGGTTTTCATCCAATCATCTGTTGCTGTGACTCACATCATTATTACAGCCAGGAAGGTGTGGAGGAGGGAGGGTGGAGACAGTTGAACCGAAGAAAAAGATAAGATCAGGGTTAAGTAGACTGTGTAAGGGATGTTAGAATTAAAAGAAATAAAGTGGAACTGTCACTGACAGCAACATAAGATAGTTCTTTTTCAGACACCCAAGTGAGTTCAGTGTTTACATCCTTTCCATTTCTTCTGGAGTTCATGTTTTGAAATTATTTTCCATATTAAAATCTTCTTTGATGGACTCTGTAGGTCTGGGACGACCAGCAGACATTTATCACAGTGTGAAACTATTTGAACTTTAACTTTCAAACCTTGCAGCCATATCTAAAATGAATCTCCTCTGTCTGTCCATTAAAGTGTGAAAGTACAACCTCAGTGGCTGTTGCAGCCTGCTGTGCAAAGAAGAGGAGTCCTGCTGGTTGGGGATCAGAAGCTGGGGGCTGTTGGCTGTTGAGGTCAGCAGCAACAGGGGGGGCTGTCATATGCGCTTAGCCCCGAGACTAAATGGAAGGAGACAGAAGTTAATTTACCACACACACAAAAAGAAAGTAACAGTGCCAACAAAGCATAGGTTCCGCAGAGCTGCAGTAACAGACCTGACAGAGACTATAACACACACTTTAATACATCTGTCAAACACACACACACCAAGACATTTCACTGTCAGTCCTCCTAGGCCTCTCCCTAATAAAATACCCAGTGCTTGAAGCACCCTCCCTGTAGTGCACTATAATCATTCCACACTTCCTCTGAGCTGCCATAGTGACAGTATGAAAAGCAGCCATATTCCTGTTATTTGGGCAGGGGTCACATGATAGTTACGGTTGCTGTCAGGTGAAAATCTAGAATCTTCAATAAGTCATTCGTTCAGGGTTTATGAACAGCAACATTGTCTTTAGCTTGCATGTGCCAGATGTAGCTCACTTTAAATACAATCTGTAGAGCTGTTTTTCACTGGTAATAAAGTACTACTGAAATCAGTAAAAGAGATATTTTTGGGTTCTGGTCAAAACACAAAGCACATAACTGCAACAACTGGTTCAAGTCCAGCAGGCAGCCTTTGTTGTATATTGTACTCCTCTCACTTTTCCCACATTTCTCGCCACTCTTACAAATTTTAAATGGTGGCAAAAATGCCAAAAACATATTAAGAAAAATTGGTTCATTTCAGTATGGGCATTTTGAACTGTACTATGTGGTTCAGATTAGAGTGACACTAATTAGCAGGAATAACCTGCATTGAATGCGTGAACAGAGTCTCCTTAGAATTGAATCTGGGACATCAGAGAGCACCTCAGTCTAAACTTGAGGTAAGGTTAATTTTCTAGACTGTACAAACACACACTGCTACCCTGAGCTTTTCTCAACATTACCTTGATGAGTTGTATGCATCAGTTAAACCGTGTCACCAGACATTACCCTGTCAGCTCCCTGGCATAAAGACTGTGCATTGAGTTTCCCCTCTATAGATTGTCCAGAGAGTTCTTAATGACAATTTTTGACAATTTTAATGACATAGTACAGAATTCAGCTGTTTATTGGCTGCTGCCTGTTTATTGCTTTGCAGTCTCTCACTGTTTGTATTGTACTGTATTAATACATACAAATACACAAATTACTGATATAACAGCAAAAAGAGCCATCATTACAGATAAATCCCTTCCTTCAAACCCTGACAAACCAAATGGAGTACTTCTGATAGGTGAAAACACTTCTGAATCAAACATTCTGATGTTGTGTTTAAAGTGTGAAAGGGTAACTCCAGAATATGGACAGTATTAACCTTATTTCTTCATGTGAGACAACCATTTTACTGTGAGACATGTGGTGCACACTACACAAGCATTTTAAAGCAATATGATTGATAATTTATGCTTCTCTGAAAGTGCACATGATGGCAATGATGACCTTCTGCTTCAAAGCTATTCTGATTGATTGAGCATCGGAGGAGAAAGGCTCATTTAACAGCACATGATGCATGGTGAGATCACAGAGATGACTATAAAACTCCGACTGTAACTCTAAACTGAGAGAGCGACAAGACTGAGAGTCAGCAGGCAGCTCTGTGTAAAAGTACAGCAATGCTTTGAACCAAATACTTTAAACCAAATGCTACCATCAGCTTGCTAACATGGAACTACAAATCGGAGATTTGACAGCTATGTACCACAGGATGAGAACTGTAAGGGTCGGCTTGAGCTGATCCTCAGTAAGGATAATAAGGACAACATAAAGGAAGTCGAAGGACGACTCAGTAGTTTCTCTCAATGTTTTTATTGCTGTTTTTTTCACTTAGTAACACACATTTCCACTGCAGACATTTAGCTGACCCCAATTATCACTCTGTTATCACAGTGAAAGAGTTAATGTAAAGAAAAGACCAGGCACAGGTAGTTTGGTTAAATGAACGTAAATCAAGCTCTAAATACCAACATTGGATCGTTATTACAATGAGGATGAAACCATGCAAACATTACTATAGAGTAAATATTATGAAGCAATGGCTAAACCCAACTATGAACAATACATTCAGAAATTCATTGGTGTTATCACCAGGTGTAACCCAACAGTGCTATAAATCAAAGCCTGGGCTGTAGGTTTCTATGGCACTCTACCCTGTATCAAATATGCACCCACTTTTGGGTTTGGCTTGTTAGTATGCTAGCATTTGCTGATGGGAAGGTCATAAGTTTTGCAGGTATTTGGTAATAAATCAAGCATTTAAGAAAAAATTAAAATGTATTAAACAGATTTAGGCTTTGACCTTTTAGTGATGCTGGATCACCACAATCAGCTAAATTTTCTGGAAACCTTGAATATCTCTGACCTTTTAGCTAAGCTAAATGAAAAACCAGGAGTCAGGACCACCAAGGCCAGGACTATACATCATGTATAGGCCTTTAATATCTGTGCCAAATCTCACAACAATCCATCAAATAGTTGGATTTTCACACAAAATCAAAAATTTCAACCCTCATGGCAATGTGAGGAGAAAGGTTCAGGTAATTACCAAAACCTTTAGGACTCATTCTTTGAGGTCAGTGAAGGCAAAACCCATCCAAAAGCTGTTAAGTCATGTCTGTCTGGATCAAGGTGATTAGCACCGTCACTGTTGTAAGAAGGTTCTGGGTTCAAGCCCGGGCTGCCTGGCCTCTTTGTCCCTATGTGTGAGCCCAAGGATGTCAGCTGGAATCAGCTTCAGCCCCTCATGACCATGCCTGATAAGCCGTTACAGATTATGGATAGATAAATTATATGTACATTTCTTTAACTTGTGTCTTAGATTTTATCTATAGCCATCTTACAGCTAGTTCCTCCTGCAATCCTGCTATCGTGTTCATATTATGTGATGTAGGTGCGTTCAAGTTCGGCCAAAAACAGATGACCAATCTGTCTCTCACATTATACCAGCTGTCAAGCTTTTCTGTAATGGCTCATTTTTAGCACACACACACACGCACACATATCAAATACACACACACCGTCCTGTCTGAAGTGCTGCTCCTGTCCTGATTGATTGGCCTTTCTATCATGACACATTTAACTGCCTGCTGAAAGGAGGCAGAGAGTGAAAATGAAACTATCAGCCTTTAAAAACAAAGGGAGCGAGGCAAATATGATAAGCCTCAGTGAAGTCCTGGGGAGTAGTAGCTGTGTGTTTTCGAAGGTAATTCGAACCAGACCTGAGCTGAACAGCATTTTCCAAAAACTTTCTGCATTTTTCTTGTGCACTACAGACCAGATGGGAAAGTTTATCATAGCAGTTGTGATTATATCATGTACATGATGACATTAAACACTTTCCATATCTGTTTCCTAATTAGGCTTACTATATCAGTGATAGCAAGCCTTAAATTAAAATCAATATTATGATCCTTATGCTATAGAGCTTTACTGAAACTCTAGAAATGTAGTTGAGGCACTATTTGATGAGTAAACAGGCTTCCTCACGTTTGCCCTTTCCCCCTTGCACGTGTTGGAGTCACAGGGGGTGGACATTAGTTCAGGGTGTCCATCCATTCACCCATCAATCCTTCATTCATTTATTCATCTGTATCTGTCCTGCTTCAGCTCCCAGCAGCCTTCCCGCACAGAACAACACTGTCACAGTCTTTCATGCATGTCAGAGCTGCAGTATTTTATGTTTCCCTCTGCCCCCTGCAGGTCCTGCTGCTGTGATTTAGAGCATGAAGAGAGAGAGGCAAGAGCAGGGGGCCCTGGGTGGAGAAGGCCTCCATCCTTCCTGCCTTTAATCGCTACCACTGGGGAAACACCAGCCAGGACCTGTAAAGGTAAGATCTGAGATTTTAATAGACACACATCAGGGGTTTTACTGAAACAGTCCAGGGGGGGTCATACTTTAATAAAGACTGACCGTAATGAATGTTGTTTATGATAGTAAAACTGAAAAACTTAAATAAATTCACAATTTGTCAATAAGTAGACTTTTAGTTCTCTAGTCAGGAAAATTCAAATGATAAAATTAAAAAAAAGGTTTAGTGGGGTTGTTATCCATAATAAGACCAAATTTTAACCAAATCAGCAAAAGAAAAGGCAAATTACAGCAAGTTTCCACCCGCCTGTGTGTAAGAGTTGGTTCATCAAGATAAACAGCTAGTGTTGCTAGTTCTTCGATTCAATGCCATTAAATCACAGCAGGAGAAAAATAAACTGCTTTTCAAAACCCCAACATTGGCAAAAATGAGAAAAATCTGATGGAGAAAAGGATTCTCATGTCACCTTTAGTTTCATTTATTAATTGCTACACACACATCTGATCTGTTTTCATCTACTATAATTACTTTGTCTCTTCACTGGAGGCTTGACTGATTTGAGACACAAATTAGTCAGCTATGATTTAAGACCATTATGACTCTCTCACTTGTCAAATTTTGTTTTATTTATCAAAGTTTCCACCTCAGCCAAGTAAAAAACTTTTTTGCAGTATTTCTATTTCTTCATCAAACTTCCATGACACATGGTCACTGGCGTTCTCATTAAATTATAATAGTGGATCATACTTTCACAATCTTTCACAAAGACAATTTTACTTTAAAATATTGATGTGGTTAATATGTTAGCAAACAATTGTTGGTTATAGATACGAAGAAACATAAGCATCTATGTAAAGTCTTGTTTCTCTACCCAGCACCTTTAAGCTCAATATTCACGTTCCTCTTAGCTGTGTTTTGGTTTCTCTTAACTAATTACAAAAACACTTGGCTCTTTAGCCTCTCAGTGCTCCACTGCATTTACCAGCTAGCAACTAACTTTGTTTGTGAGGTGCTGGTGCGAGGTGGCATGGAACAGTGGGTTTATTATAGAAAAAGGCTGCCTTCAGCTGAAAACAAGATTGTGAAAAAAAGCGAGAATGAACAAGACGAGTGAAAATTGCAAAAACCAAACAAATGTCAGGTAATCATTCTCTGTGGGTTTGTGATCCCTCTCACTTTCACATTGTGATTCAATCCATTAGCAACATCAAAAAAAAAGATTTGTGTAGTTTTAGGCAGTGAAATTTAAGGCAGTAATTCTGCAACCGCAGCATCAACCAATTAAGGTGAAAAAATTATCATATTATCATTTTTGCAAACTTCTCATGTAAACATGCAGTGTTCAGATGACCTTTTTTCCTGTCCTGTTCCAATATGGAGAACAAAAAGGCTCTCTCATTTTCTGTGCAAGGTCACTGCTAAACAGCAGGTATCCATCTTTTTGTAAGCTGGTTCTTGAATTACTGTGTTTTTGTGAAAGGGAAGAAACACGAAGAAATTCTAACTCCTTCCTCAGAAACGCTGTGATGGAACGCATGAGGAATGCAGCGGATCATCAGATCTCTGAGTGCCCCTTTAAAGCAGTGATAAATGTGGAGCACTTCTTCAAGGTGTAAGGTGATCAAAGGCGTGGCAGAGGTCTGGCCTTGGTTTATGAGAGTGTGGCGGTCAGCTGACGGGACCCGGGATCAGAGGGGGGAATTCACTTTTCCACTAACACACATCTGTGTTTGGCCCCTGTGAATGAGCTGAACTAATGCAGAATGGTCTGTTCAGACTTCTTCAACCAATTCCTGTGAATTAGAGACTTGTGATCCTCAGAGGGCTCTGTGTTATCAGATACACAGCTAAATGTTTTTCCTGTACTAAAACAATATCATTACTGTCCCAGAAGAACCTTCCTTCCAAAAGATGACGACAAGATTTTAGTAGTCTTGGCTTTGTGCTTTTTACAGGAAACAATCTTTTCTCATGGAAAGTCAGTTATACATGACAATATAAACTCTATAAAGCATAAGTCTGTTCAGTATTTAGGATTTGTAGCCTCCAGTATTTAACATAGAGCGGTTGAATATTAGGTAAGACTTGGACAGACTCCAACATTATGAAACAATATGTGATGTTTTTATATACTACAACATTATAGATTGACATGTTCCATTTAGCCACAAGTAATAGACTTATTGTTAATTGAAACCACATGGTAAACCTGAAATGAAATATTGCAGTTCACGTATAAGAAGCAATGTAAGTGGATTTTGGCAGACAAAACGAGGTATAGATTTTTACAAAACAAGTTAGGCCTAATTGAAGGAAATATGATATTTTCTAAAAATAAAGTACGGTGCACTGACTGGCAGAGTGGAGGCATGTTTGAGTTTATGTTTGGACAGATAATTTAATAGAAGCTGAGACACTTATATTTGTTCCAGTATTCACTGCTGGAACACTGGAGAACATGATATTTTTAGAGCATAAATAAAGAACAAAGAGAGGGGAAAAACAGATATAGAGGAGGACTGCTTGACTACTATTATTTTCTATTTTCATGCTGCTTTAAGACCCTAAAAGCTCTCTGCTTTTCTCCTGTTTGTCTGCAGTATTTTTAAGGGTAATGTTTGGGATGTCTAAATGTCTGAAATATAAGACCAGAATAAATAATTGTTCCAAACATATTTTAAAAAATTAACAAAAATTATTATTAGAATGTGAAGAAGTAGCAGTTCTTTAAATGTGTAGAGAAGATTAGATTTTATGTAGAGATAAGCTATCTACTGATGTTGGCATGCTAGCCAGCTAAGTTTGCTCTGTCTCAAGCTTAACTGCCTTTTCATCAAAAGTCATCAAAAACACATTTTATTCACACAGCAAAACCAAAAGAAAGCAAAACCTGTTGTCATTCTCTGTGTTAGTTCCTGAAGAACCCCCGATTTTATGCTAATGCTAGCTGTTGTGGCTAACATTAGCTATTTTCTGTACCAACAGCCAACTTTTTTAGTAAACATCAGCTACTTGACCATCTTTATATTTATTCATGGCATGTTGAGACATCAGCTTACATGAACAAAAAATCTTATCTGATGTTTGTAGAAAATCTGTGCTTGGTTGTGGAAGGGCTTTCACACATCTAGCAAACACAAAGCAACATTAGCATTTATTTTAAATCATGTTTCTGTCAAACCGTCTGCGTACACAGTAATTGGAATTCACGGAAGATGATAAAACCATGTGTATGGATTTATACATGGCTCCTTTTGTTATTGTCTTATCTAAGGGGGGGGCTCTTATTACGGACATCCAGGGGAACTTTCTGACTACTGCTGCTTAATGCTTGATTTTATTCACAAGTTAATTGCTATCTATTTCTGCTGTTTGGTGCTTGATAATGATTTTTTAAGTTTTTCAGCAAGAAACAACACAAGAGCATGCACAGTAAATCAAAACAGTATAGCTCAAAATCTTGACAGAGTAGAGGGAATTATTGGTTTAGTGTTGATTTATCACATTTAATAACACCATTTACATAACATGTAGTCACTGACTCCAATGCTGACTTAAAACTTAATCATACAATTAAAAGTATAGCTTTATTAAAATAAATAAAAGTGAGTCCTCACACCAGAATATATTCATTTGCTTTGTTTTAGCGCTTTCAAATCCCACAATTCCCTCTCAGCTCGCTGTTCATGTTCAGAACCTTAACACAGTTCACAGCTGAGGTTCAACATCGTTATTCTCTGGCAGCTACTTGGCAAGAGGTTAACAGTAGCCGTAAAAGGAGGGTAAATTTTGTTGAATGAGCCTTGACTAGCTGCAGCCCCCAAAGCACATGCTCAGTCTCAAAAAGAAAAGACCTTGTGCATCCTCTGGAGAAAATGTTAAACCTATTTGCCAGAGGGGTCAAAGGTCAGCCCAGCGTGACCCTCACTCTTTGTTTGTTCAGCGGGTCACCACCTGGATCTGTTTCTAATTGTGGACGCTGACTTAAAATATGCTTTTGTTACAGTAGGGGGAAGTTGAAGTCGTTTATTAAACAGGTGGGGGGGAACGAGTTGACAGGTCAGTTTGGTGTTTTTGATAACTGAAGCTTGGGTGGAGGAGTGTGTGTGTTCGTGTGTGTGTGTGTGTGTGTGTAGGTGTGCGTGTGTGTGTGTGTCACTCATATCTTTTCTGTTTCTCCTTCTGTCATCCATTGTTTTCTTAATCTTCTTCTCTTTCCCTGTCTTTCAACCATTCTGCCTTTCTTATCCTCTCTTTATGTCTTTATGTCCTTTGTCCTTCTTTCTCTTTCCTGCTGCTCAAAGGTCACTCATCCTGGTCAGCTGTCTCTTAGAAGAAGGGAGAAGAGCAAAGATAAGTGTTGCAGTCTCAGCGGGGAGGTGTGTGTCTGTCACTCTTTCAGCATTCAGCTCGCTGTGCGTCTTTCAAAACACATCACAGACCACTTGAGTCCCTCACCAGACACACACACAGAAAGACACACTGAAGTCATGTTCTCCTTCTAACTGATTAGCCTTATTGATAAGCCTTCAATACACATGTAGTTATCCTAAAACAAACACAAACTCACAGATTTGACGGGAGTGTTGATGGCACAGATCAGTTAGCACCACTGACCAGAGCAGGTCAATAAGGTGAGATTGTGTGTTATTTTATTATAATTATACTTTTTTAAACTTTTTAAATTGAGGATGAGTTAAACTGCTATTTGTAATGTAAATAGAACCACCCATATAGTGATTAAGCCACAGAGATGTATCCTCTCTAGCTCTTCTCAGTTTCACAAAAGGTTTTAGTGTCTTTCAGCTCATTGTTTAAGTTTTCAGGTTACAACTTTAGTCTCATGGTTGGGTATTGTTTCCCTGCATGCAGCTGCAGTTTTCAGTTTTAAAGCTGTGATAAACCCACTGTTCATTACATTCCCAGCACTTAACAGCTAACAAAGTTAGCATCTAGCTAACATTACACTGCGACCATTACATTGTGTTAGTGTCATTATTTGGGATTGTTAGTTTTTGAGGAAGGACCAGGTCAAAGCTTTTTTTCTATGGAACAATTGGCGGTGTTAGAAAGTAGGGAAGCCAGTGAGGGGGTCATGACCCACTGGTTGCTCTGGGAACCTGTGCAGACGGGACGGAGGAGCTCTTGCAGGAGACTCCATGTGGTCTCCGAGTTTATCTTAACACAGTTGGGAGGCTTTGAATTGCACATGCATATTTTATTTGTTTGCACTGAAGCAACTCATTCCATCTGTTGCAACTGAGTATAACTTAAAATTTAAACATTATTTTCTCCTTTAAGAACATATTTCAAATGGTTCATTTTATGAGTAACATTTGTGGAAAGGAGGAGAATACGCATCTGGTTGGATATAAATAGATTTGACCTGCTCTGCGTCCTTGGCCAATGAGACCATTAGATATGATGTATTTGTGAATACATAAAAGAGCTTGAATCCATATGGTGTCCATATGGATGTGATGGTGGTGCAATGCAAAGGTAAGTGGGTCAGCTGCCTCATACTCTCATGCACAGCACAACATTTTTAAATTGAAAACAGCTCTCCAAAGCAGTGGCCCCTTAATCGTTTCATGTGAGTACAACTTGTGGGTACACCAAAGTGGAGAGCACTTAGTTTGATTTAATTTAACAAGTCATGTTTGGATCTGATTATCTGCTGGTCGCCATAATTATTTTTTCCATTTCCCTTCTGATAAACCAAAAGCATTTGGAAAAGGCTGAAAGACGTGAGATAATTTGATTTTTACATTCTGTAATAAAACACACAAGGGCAGCATTTATTAGCAAAAATGCCTCTATATTTCTGCTGTGCTATCCATCATTCATTGGTGCCTCTTACTGGAACTGTTTTCACAGTTTCTTGTTAATTTAAGAGTTTTTATGTTCACTGTTTCAGTGGAGTGGTTCTATGCATCAGCACATTTTAAATAAAACAACACATTTATGCGTCACTGGAGTATACTTTTTTTTTTCCAGAAAACACAATATATTCTAACAGAGCAGCACGATACTGCATAGTCACAACATTTCTTGTTTGAAATGTTTATCATCTCTGTAATGATATGGTCATTGTGGGTAATCACTGTTACATCAGCAGATATTTTCCTGCAGTGGATTCTGTAACTGCAGTGAGGAAGCTCAGGTCATTGCATCCATGATGAAGTCAGCTGTGGCTGGTGGAAAATGGACTCATCTGTTTTACAGGCACCAGAGGGTGACAGAGCACCACGGCCATAATAGTCCAGTTTATTTTAGAAAAACAGGTGGAGACAGGACAGACTCTACTGCAGCAGTGTCACTTTACAAAGTTTTCATTTTACAACAGTTAATTTAAAAAAAATAAACTGGTGTTTAGTTAAGATTGACATAGAGTGACGTTTTGGAGCCCTAGGGTTCAGGTTAGGGGTTTTAATATGAGATAAATAAACAATGATATAATAGTTCATACCTTTCCATTGTGCTTAAGGTGTTATATGCAACATCATTTTAGCCCAAATTTTAACACAAGCCCTCACTCTAACTGTCATGTCTTCTTTCAAGTATGGCCAAAAAATGTGGTCAAAACCGCCTGTAGTCATAATTGGTCAACATATAACCCTGTGTTTACGATGTACAGATCATATATGGTCTTGCAGTTTTTTGCAGCATTTCTGATTTTCACCCTGGTGGTAAACTTTTAATCCAAAAACAGGAACTACTTAATGTTTCTTGCTCAACATTCAATTCCATGACAAATACTCTTGCACATCCTTATCAAAGATTAGACTGACATCATCTCTATAAATGCAGTAAACAACACTATATTGACCTCTAAATAGGAGTTTTGGCCTGTAGAAATTTGTGCTAAGATGTTATGTCATACAGTTACATATGTAAATAAATTAATAAATTGTGAAATAATTTAAGAAATCTTTATCACTGATCTCATCATTATTTAATTTTACTTTATTTTCACACTAATAGAGTTTTATTGTAGCTTTTTTAAAATTATAGGTATTTTTATTTGTTTGACCTTTTCAAAAGTCATCACAGTCATCGCAACAACAAAATTTCACAACAAACATTTTTCTGAATGAGACTGTTATTTCAGGTCACTTTTTTCATAATGCATCTTTCCTGGATTTCATGTTGAATGCTCTGGATCCACATGTAAAATTTTTGTGAGATGAATGAAATAAATAGTGTACATGCACTGACAAAGAAACATTTGGAATAAAATCAGTTTAATGCGATGTTGACTATAAAAACACATTAATGAACACAGCACTTTTTACAGTTTTTTTTTACAATTCCCAAAGAAAAAAAAAGAATTTATTTAGGATAAGATACTAAAAACTACCAGCATACATAAATGCTGAGAGACATGGATGCATGGTGTACTAAATTTATTTGATCACTTTCTTTTGGGATAAAATCTGACCCCAGTGTTGAGGACAGAGTTGCATGAAAAGTGACTGATATCTGTAAATGCACTCATCTTACTCTAATGAGACATTCTGGACTAAAAGCTCTTCGAAAATGATTTATTCCTTTTTTTCTTTGCTTCAGCATGTTTCTCCCTCTTTCCACAAATATAGACACATCACCTGTGTAAGATTGACAGACAGTTATGACTTCATTCACCGTGAAATCAGCTCTGTCTCCTCTGCCTCTCCACATGAGAATAATTTGCAGATGCAGCAGCAACATTAGTCAGGCTTCAGTGAGAGCAGCAGGTTAATATTCAAACATCACAAAGGGAGCGGTACTTTACTGTCTTTCTTCATTTCTTAATAGGTAGGTTGAAGACGCATCAAATATGCCCGTCTGTCCCCAGTGACGGTCACAGAAAACCATTTAATCAACATTGTGTTTGAGAAATGCCCCGTCCTCACTGACCCATCCATCCCGCCCATCACACAGGAGAGTCATAACTGTCATCCCATCCCATCACAGGAAAGCTCTCGTTCTACACCTCTGACCCCCTGCTGCATTTTTTGTATACTCATGCACACACACACGCACACACACACACACACATTTCCCCTATTATGGTATGAGCACTGCACAAAGAGAATAGCAATCCAATAAAAACTTCACAGCGCACACACAGATTATAAAAGATTCCTGGAAAACCTCACTGTTGACCTCAAGCCTCCCTGCACCCTGAGGATTTTGAGGAATTGCTGCTAAAAGTGCATAGAAAGAGGAAACAAAGAGGATCTATGCAAGAAGACCTCACTAAAGGTCAGGTGTGTAGTTACAGATCCCAGCTTTTATTCCTCTGTGTATTAAAGCTTCAAAGTGTGTCCTGTTCCTATTTCAGAACTTAAGACTCATGACTGTAATTGGCCACAAGATGGTGCCACCACTGGATAAACTATGAGCTTATGAAGGGAAATGACGCCTTTCATCTGACACATTACAGAGTGTCTAAAACTAAGGCTGCAGTGTTTGCCATGATGAATTACTTTGTGTAACTGAACTCCTCATGACAGGCAGCCCACCGTCTTTAATTCAACTCCATCAGTGTCCTCATATTTTTATTGAATAACTTCAGGACTGATATGTTAATCAAAAAATCACAGCTGTTCATTCTCAACCAAAATGCAGTGAAGTTTTCAGCTGCTGTGGCCCCGTGAAGAGCCATGGGGGACTGCACAGGAAGCAGGCTGACTTATATTTCCCCACTGGCAGCCTTTGGTTCTTGGAAAATAACTTTAAAGAGTGAATATGAGACTGAATTACTTTTAACAGTAGTCAATAAAAAAGTTTATAGGGTGTTTTTTTTTTCTGCTGCTGAATCGCTGTTTGTACATTTATGGAAAACTTCACTGGCCTTAAAGGTATTTGTGTAGCACGATGGGCCTTCTGGAACATTTACTTCAAAACATTAAAACTTCAGAAACTATACACACCGTGAATCATAAATACAGTTACTCACTCATAACTTAACACAAAAACAAAGCCTATTTCTCCTCATCACATTATTTGATATAAGTCAAAGGAGCTGTTGTTTTGGTTAAGTGTGTTATTTACAGGACACACTCATGGGTTAACATGCACAGTTGCAATGGAGCTATAGTTACAGTTTGGAGAGAGCAAAGACTAGATTTAATTGATCTTTGTCATTGTCTCAGAAAACAAGAACTGAGGAAGAATCAATCTATGGGCAGAAAAACATCTGACTCCAGTTCTTCAATGTCCAGTTTTTCAGCAACTCTTTGAAAACCTGGCCGTTCCATTTTTTTCAGTCCATCATGTATTTTAGGATATTTAACTCTTTAGTTTAGACAGACAGCTTAAAATGAATGTCCATCCATTCAGAAATGTGCAGTTTTAACCTTTACCATCTGCCATGAGGTTACGTCCCTGACTGTGTACCATGTGACCTCCAGGTTACAGGCAGCAGTGAACAGGCCTGGCTCCAACCTACTGAAGTTTGCAGGATGTCAAGGCCAATTTTGGTTGATAAAAGCCAAGACCCTTAACCACATTATCTAGTAGGTTAGACTCTGAAAAAATCTAAGTGTGTTCTCTATCAGACTAAAGTACATGTTTTTTAAATTTCCACTTTTAACCCAACTAAAACAATAAATCCATTTTTTTGATGTTATTCAAAATAACATCATAAATTGTATAAATGACGCTTTAAGAATGGTCTTCCTCGAAAAATGTGCTCAGTGTGGACAAGATGTTGCTTTTAAGCTCAAGATGGGTGAAAACTATCACCAGAGCATGTTAGCTAAATTATATGTAAGATAAGGAAAAC
Source organism: Acanthurus lineatus (assembly GCA_029814665.1). Taxonomy (NCBI): domain Eukaryota; kingdom Metazoa; phylum Chordata; class Actinopteri; order Acanthuriformes; family Acanthuridae; genus Acanthurus; species Acanthurus lineatus. The sequence continues at coordinate 3,836,727 of JAPZDV010000010.1, read as the reverse complement.
CTGCATCCAGTTGAGTATCTGCAGGAGGTGAATACTGTCTTGGTAGAATGTGGAATAACTGCAACAGCCTCTCCTTTGACACATCCCCTCCAAGTATGAAAATTTACTGCGATACAAGCATAAAGATACAGTCATTTAATGTTGTTTTTGCACTAGAGCACATCTGAAACCAGTGCTCGACAATCTATCATCTCCAGATGACTGTCAGCCAGTTGCCTCTGTAGACCAATTGAACGCATAATAAGCGATGTTTCAATCATCCATCCAAACGCACAAAATGCCTTTAGACCCTCATACTCAAGTCTGTGCACACACACACACAAATGCAGACACAGTTTCACTGGCATTCGACGATTTCTCTCTCAATGTACTTGTCAGTTCCTTGTTCCCATGGTAACAAACTGTTCCAGACAGGCTGTCCTTTAACAAGAGTAACAAGCAGAAGCTGAAGTCTGCACAGTAAAGGAGGTCAAGACAACTTTGCATTGTTATAATTATCCTAATGACAAAAAATCGAGTGTGGGAGCATATATTTTATGACCAAATAATATTAATTCCAAAAAACATGATGGAGCTTAACATGGTGATTATGTGCCTCCTTGTATGTTTGCAGTTGATGTAGCATTGATGCAGAATAAATTCTACAGTTGTTGTTTATAGAAGGCTTAAACCATTTAGTCCAGTTTTAGCTCAGCTAAGCAGAATCCAAGCCAAACTCCTCTATTGTTCAGGGGAAGTGGGATTACTCTTCACTTGCCGTAGAGGTGGGTATACTTGCTTTGTTTCCCCTTGACATCAGACCTTCACTGTCAAAGTCAATGCTAGTAAAAGCCCTTCAACTTCAATTAGATCGCTCTGTAGAGTCTTTTACCCCTAATCTAATTGCCCTGCAGTGGACACCTGCACAAGCTCAGACACGTGCACGCTGAATCCATCCTCACATCTATTCAGAAAACTTATTCACAATCCATTTTACACGCACACACATACACGCACACATGAACTTTGAGAAGAGTGAGTAAGCCTTGTAGTTTGATGGGATGATCTCATCCTGAAACACTGAGAGATGATGTCAGACTCTAGATCAGGGCTGCCGCTAAGCTACTGTAGCTGTTTATGTTTTTAAAGGCCACGAGGGCTTGCAGTGAAAAAAGGTGGAGAGGGCATGTCCAAGTGTGTGTGTGTTTGTATTTGTTTGTGTGTGTGCACTTAAGTGCTTTAAGGCTACATTATTTTCCACTGAGCATGCCAAAGAGCTGTGAAAGCTTCGTGTGCATCAGTGATTCTGTTTTAAAAACAGGAATCAAAAATCCAAAAATACTTTTTAAAAACCCTTTTAACATGTTCAAATTAATTATAAGGAAAAAAATCTAACCAAGCCATCAGCTTATCTGCATCTGTTCTCTAGACAATTATTCATATCTATGCATCAAAATCTGTTTCTTTCCTCAGTATTGAGGGTTTGCAGAGATTTTGGATGCATTCCTTGTAGACACAGATGCCTGTTTTTTGTCCATTTGTCTTCCACATCCCACTGCTCAGTTACTTTCATGTTCTGTAAAATCTGTGATTCTTCATCCTCCATCCCCAGAAGTTTTTTTTTTTTTTTTTACCAATCTCAACTTCTCCCATGGGTGTTCCCAGTGCTCTCCCTGTTTCACTTGGACATCCCTCCTTGTTTTCCTCTGCTCTAGTCTTCCCTCTTATCTTTGTTCTCCCAGAATCACTGAAATAATCTGTTTGATCTTATTTCCTTATTTTCCTCGCTCCCTCCTCCTCCTCCTCCTCCTCTCACTCGTCCTTTTTTTCTTTTCTCTCTCTCTCTCCCTGGTGATCTCATTTCCAGGATGTGTGTGATGTTTAATGTCACACATGCGTTTACCGTCAGTGGTGGCTGGTAAGGAGGAGAGAATGGGAAAAGAGAAGGGAGGAGAGGAGTGGAGGAGAGGAGAGGAAGGGGAGAGGTGAGAGAAGGGAGAGAGAGGAGAGGAGAGCAGATGATAAGAGAGAAGAGGAGAGAAGGAGGAGAGGAGACAGAGACAACAGGACCCACCCTTAGGTGACCTCATGATCATCACTCTCTCTCCTCCAGTGCGAGCTCTTTCATCTCGTGTGCCTGTTAACAGCGTGGTGACATCATGTTAGTTGTGTGAGCTGAATACAGGATCAAAGGGTGGCAACAGCCACACCACCTTACCATGTCCTCCGTCCTCCTCATCTGTCGTTTTAACCCACCATTTCAGCATTTTAGATCGTTATTCTAATACATTAGCAACATATCGGAAAAAAAGATAAATAAATATGTAATGGCATAGCAGCAATAATGATAGTGTTGTTACCACCAGTAGCAGAAGTAAAAATTGTATTAGTTATAATTGTAATAGATATATTACATTCACTGCTGCAAAAACTCTGAGCAACAGCAGGGGTGTGCACACACCCCCTACGAGACAGGGACTAAAAATGAAAAAGAGCCAGCTCTACTGCATGCAGTATCAGGGCTGCATCATGGGGACAATCTGACTGCTACAGTCCCTCCCTGTTTTAAAGTGCAGAGAAGCGCATCTTAGTTAAATGGTAACCGGCTACCTGTCATTTTCCACAGCAGCTTGCAATCTACATGCAAACACCAGTGATTAAAAGAGACATTGTGATGCTAAACATGTTAGCAAACAGATCTTTATTTACACATCCAGCAGATACAAAACATTGAAACTGATTTTAAGGTGTGTCTCTGGTTACCTGACAAATAGAAGTCCAATAATGTCTGTCTTTAAACTCCATTTTGTTTTCCACCAACTCCTGAGGGAGATACGAGTCTTTTAAAAAGGTCCACCTTTTCCACCAGCTAGTATCCAACTATTTCTGATTCCTGTCTTGTGCAAAGAAGTCAACACTGTATTTTTAGTATTTTGATGGCTGATGCCGTAGATCACAAACGGAGGCTCATAATAGCTGCCAAGAAGCTGACTTGCATTAGTTCCCGCCAGGAAAGGGCCTGTAAAGCAAAGTAAGGTAAAAGGTTTCAAGTCTCTTAGACTTCTTAAACAGACATATTCTGCTTTGTCTTTAAGGAAAGTTGGAATACCAAAGTGAGAAATGACCCAAGAGGGCACACACCTCCAGGACCCCTAAAAGCCCCTAGACTGTAACGGTATTATTTTTTGGGTTAATTTTATAGTAGTGAGTATGAATAGAAGGTTTATCATAGTGGCAATAATAGTAGTGTAGTAGGAAGAGGAGTTGCAAAGTGCCTTCATAAGAACCGTAGAAACAGTATTTGTAGTTCTGACTGTAGTAGCAGATGATGAACTGCATGTGCTTCACACTGCAAACAGTTTTTACTTGTTCTTGTATTTACAGTTGGGATCTAAATAATTTAGGGCCCTGCGTGCTTCCTAGCTGGGCCCCCTGCTGAGATGCACACTCTACACACACACACACACACAATCTCTCTCACATGTACACACTCACATGGACTGCCAATATTCACAGTTTCCCACATCACTAAACTTTCCCCAATGTATAATACTCATACAAATACACGGACAGACACACACAAACATACATATGCACATGCAAACAACCAGACACACACACACACGCGCACACACACACACAATCCCACTCCTGCACCATATAATAAAACGGTGAATCTACCACCCACCCTGCAGTACAACACAAAGGGCTAGCGACCCTCCCCCCATCCTTCCTCTCTCCTCTCATTGGCTGGGAAGCCTGGATGCTGACAGTGTCTCAGACCAATAAGACGTCTCCAAGGTGATGTCATGGAGGCAGCATTGATGCTGTTGCTGATGCTGTTGCCCGGCGCCTGTATCCACGCAGCCAGACGGGGGTAACCGTAGTCACCGGTCCATCAGCAGCAGCAGCAGCAGAGAAGACAGGGACAGAGGGAGGGTAAGTCTGCATCACAAAACACAAAGCTGCACACAGCTGCATTTCTCTTGTGTTAGTTTGGATGCTCTAGGTTAAGTTTTACATGATGGTTGCCTTTGCGTGTGTGTGTTTGTGAGGGAGTGTGATGGCAGGGTGTTATGGGGCGAGGGTGAGGAGAGTGATGATGCAGTGGTTCCTGCTGACAGCAGAAGGAGGAAACGAGAGAGGCAGAGAACTCCATGTACCCACAAACTGTATGGTGTGTGTAACCTGTGTCATTTATTATTGATCCTCCATATGTGCAAGTGCAGCTTTGTGTCTGCTATTAGGAAGGAGATGGAGTGTAGGAGAGGAAAATGAGAGGGTTTTTACATGTTTATGTGGTGAAAAGATGGGTGTATGTATAGAGTGTGTATCAGAGAGAAAGAGAGAAGACATAGGAGGGTACAGCTAAAAGAAAAAATATGACAAATAGTTTTCAAAAGTTACTTTTTGTTTTATATTTTTAACTTCTTTTAAACCTGCAAATGCATCTCATCTTCAGTGCTAATTTCACCTTTAGCTGTACAGTGTTTATTATTGTATGTAAAGTGCCTTTTTTGGGGTAGTTATCAGGTAAGAAAGCAAGGGAACCTGACAGTTTACAAAAGTGATCCATGTAAAACCTGTAAAACCTGCTGGCAGGGTCAGACTGGCTCATAACTGTCAGATAAAGATGGATTTTATGGGCTGAATTTGGCAAATGTTGCTGTTTAGGGCAGAGCCTGCTCTACAGGAAGTTTACTCTGCTCCGCCCTTAAGAAATCTAAATATTACACACAGAATATTATCAGAAATAAACAGATGTGTTAAAACATCATTAGATGGTGTTGAAGGTGATTTTAAATTGAATATATTTTTCAGTTTATTATTCATACTATAATATGAAAGATGTGCAGAAGCAGTAGATGAAACACTGCGTCCATAGAAACAGAGTTAATAAGATTTAAAAAATGTTTTTTTCCTCTTGACTTCTTGGAAAACCTGTTCATCTAGAACACTAAGAGTATCGGTGCTTTTAAGGCCTACTGTTCATGAAAAATAACAATGAAATATCAACTTTCAGAAAACTTGATACCTGTACCAGCAAAATAAGTGCTGGCACTGACAAAAGAAAATCTACAGCAAAATGGAACAATGTTGATGTTTTATTTACTCCCTTGTGAGATTTTTATTATCATGATTTTTGTTTATGTGTGTAATTCATGAGAGATGATGGACCGATTTCTAGATCACCTTTATAAAATAAGTCTTACAGCTAGGATGCACTTGATTAAAAACTATATAAAGTTTAGTCAGAAATATGTTGACATCTATATGTTACACTTTTTAAAAACGATTCGATTTTTAAAAACAAATATTTCTCAATTCACTCTTGTTATCCTCCAGACAAACAGAAATAATATGTGATTTTAAAAGCTTTTAAGATGCTGATTGGCACATTTAGTTGCTTTTGGACAGAACCAGGCTATCTGCTCCAGACTGTATGCTAGGGTTAGCTAAAAAAAACAACTGGATGTAGCATTATATTTAAGCATAAAGACATGACAGCAGTCTCAATTTTTCTTGTCCAGCTCTCAGAAACCACAGATAAAAAATATAACCTTAAGCAGACATGGGGAATGATGATCTTCTGGGTCAAAAATTCTATGAAAGTCTGTCATGAGATAGCAGAATTAAAAACTGAGTTTGGAAATTTCCTATCAACATGACACAAAAGTGTGTATAAAGACCTTTACAAGTCTGCCTCTCTCTCTCTCTGTATTGACACACATCATGGAGCACTGTTCTGCAGTAGGCAGCGCATTGATCTGCAACCAGGGTGGTTTCATGAGAAGAGAAGCACCTGTGTGTGTGCGTGCGTGCATGTGCGTGTGCGTGTGTTTGTTTGCGTATACCAACGGTGTTACAAAGCACTACATATGTTGCATGATTATTATGTAATTATTATATATGTATACATCCATGCATTTCAAGGTATGAGTACACACAGCACACACAAACACACACAAACACACACACACACACACACACATAAATATATTCTGTGTGTCTACATTATGCAAAAGTGTGCGACCTTGTGTGTGTATGTCCCAGTGGGATCCAGTTCAAGTGAGCACGTGTTCTGCACTTTGATGAGACATCTTTCTCTCACTGTGTCATAGGTTCTTTTATTAGCACACTCCTCTTCCTCTCTGGGGCTCAATTTTCAGTAAAAAGTAAATGCCAGTTTAATTTAAAATGATATATAACCTTACAAATATACAAATATTAAAACTATTTCTATTCCTATACCAGTGAAGCTCATCTGTGTTAGGACTGGACAGTCAAAGCATTTGCTCCACCCAACAAGGAAAAAAAGCAAAAAAAAAACTTCCAAGAAGTTTGGTGGCCTAAACCCAACTAAACTGTGACTGTTTCAAAATGTTAGATCTAATTTGGCAGAAGGAATGTGCACGTCACACACAGATGCTAAAGGAGTACATATTGCATACAAAGTGACACGAAGGGGGTTCTGACTAAGTGTGATGAGCTGGGAGTGAGAATGTGTTGGCCAGAGTAGAATCACCGCAGGGCATTTGCAGAAGTTTATGGTTTTGTCTTGTTTCTAGTTTGTGGTATTTGATTTGATATGAATGCCTACTTGCCTAAAATTTGTAAAAATTAAACAATTCCAATCAGATTCTGAAACAAGACTACTGTAGAACAAAAATAACAGGCTGAAATATGTTGATTTTAAGACAATATGGTAATTATTAAGGTTAAGACAGTTCTGATTTATATATACTGAAGATTTAAATAGAATGAGAGGAGAGCTGATGGCACGAATTGAACCCAGGTCCCCATTTCCTTATTAAATAAATAAAAAAATAAATAATTTACTTAGCCACACCATTTTAAATCGTATCAAATTCAATCTTTACACAATTGCCCCAAAACATGCCAGCCATTTGACAAGCTACCCTACTGGATAATTTTTTTTAAAAAAGCTAACATTTTACAGAGAAATCCAATCGTAGTCAACAGAAATTAGACCAATTTGAAATCACAAACATAACAGGTTACAATACTAACATATATATTTTAAAAAAATACTTTCATACTTTAAAATGATACTCCTTAAGGTTTTTCAGCTTATCCTTTGGCAGGCAGAGAGGGATCGTGTCAGACTGAATGTAAATCTGAATATGATAGGACTGTCGAAGTTAACGCGTTAATAACGCATTAACTCAATCTCCTTTTAACGGCACTAATATTTTTTAACGCACGATTAACGTACGCACGGTCTGTGCCTTGCCAGCTCCCGTAGTTTCAGAAAGTGGCGCTAAAATAACATTGCAAACAGTTACAAAGCAGAAATGGATACAGAAAAGGGACTTTTAAACGGAAAGTTTAGCTTTAAAGTTTTGCTCGATGGTTCTCTGGACAAAACAAAAGTAATTTGTATTTATTGTAAATGTAAAAGGGCAGGGTAAAAAATTTGTGATTTATCGCAAGTAAACTCAGGACACTAATGCAATTAATCGCGATTAAAAATTTTAATCGACTGACAGTCCTAATATTATTTAAAAATCCATTTGTTTTAAGATGTTTACCATAAAACCTTGGCTAGCTTTCCTTTTAGCATTCAAGCTTTTAGCTTTTTGGACCATTTTTTTAGTTGAAGCTCAAACTAAAGTGACTAATCAGTGTGTTTTCATTGATTTTTCATTGATTTTTTGACACACACGAGGCGTTTGTGTGCAAATGGCTGCGAGTGTCCGTCTCTTACGTTCGTGCTCCTCCTGCACCGTCAGGTTGACCTGGTCGATGCAGGCCTGAATGTCGTTCCAGGTCAGATAGTCGCTGCCTTCTTCTCTGGCTGCAGCTTTCAGACGCATCAGTTCGTCCATGTACCTGACGGACACACACACACACACACACGTCAACAAACACACACAAAACATCACTGTCACTGACTCCTGCCGTGTGTGTGTGTGTGTGTGTGTTCACCTCTGTGCGTATTCGTCCTCCACGTTGCTGAGTCCGGTGACGGTGCTGGACAGCTGTTTCCAGAGGGCGGCTCGATCTCCGACGTCCATCGCCTCGTTCATCAGCACCACGGATGACAGCATCTCCACGGCAACCAGCAGCTCGGGGTGAGACAGCGAACCCTGCACGACCCAAAGACACGAATTTACCTCATCCGTTAAAACCGGCAGACAACCGGAGGCAAAGAGTCCGCTGATCTGCACCGTCACACAGAAACCAAAGCAACCGACGAGGATCAGAGCTGCACGCTTTTAAAAATGGTTGCAAACGTTAGCGTCCGTTAGCCGCAGACCGCGCAGACTGTGCAGGAAGCTTTAACAGCTTATAACAAGTGATAAACTCGCAGGGATGACAGATATTTCCTTTATTGACTCATTCAGTAAACCTGTAAGAAAAATGTCCATCAGCAGCTCCTTTAACTCACTGTGACGTCTTTCATCTGCTTGTTTCTTTACAACCAACATTCAAATTCCAAAGATATTTCATTTATAATCCTATAAATCTGGAAAATCTTCACATTTTTGCAAATAAACCAGCAAACGTTTGGTGTTTGTGCTTTGACTGATGCTCTCAGATCTGTGACAATCTGGCACTTTCTGAATTTATGCTCCCGTTGAGGTCGGTAAAAGTGTTTCCTTCACTTTGGCTCAGAGTTTTTATCAGGTGAACATTTCTGATAATCTGTTATCGTCAGCGAGAGGCAGATTAACGAACCACACCTGCATTTAGACCAACTTTACAAACGTCAGCGTGGGAACGACCGGAGATAAGGTTTTCTTTTTATTCAGGTCGACTGCTTCTGTAATTTCACCTCAAAAGTCACATGGTTGGTCTTTGTGGACGATGCAGATGTGAGTTCAGTGTTTGCAGCTGTGTGTGTGTGTGAGTGTGTGTGAGAGTGTGTGTGTCGGCGTGCACCTCCGCGCTCTGCTGCTGCAGGCAGGCCAGCTCTCTCTGGTAAAGGTCTGCGGCGCTCGGGTAAACCTCCGGCAGCTGAGCGTCCGGGTTCATCAGCTCCTCCACCGTCTTCTCGGGGACGCCGGCTCTGATGGCGGCGTTGATGCGTTCCACCGCCTTCAACACTACACACACACACACAGAAAACACACATGCACAGGTTAACCAGACAAAATAAAGACGTTATTTTGGCGAGAAGTTCGTGACAGGCGCGTACTCTTCCCGTAGCCTTCTGCGATGTCATTGGCCACGTCCACGCCGCTCTGCAGCTCGTCCTTGGTCAGCGCCTCCCCAGGAGCCCCCTGCTCTTTGTTCTCCCGGTCGGCCTGCAGCTGTTTGAGGTACCAGCTCTTGTTCTGGGCCTGCAGGTTCTGGACGCCCATGGCCTTCAGCGCCTCGTACAGCTTGTCCTCGTCTCCGCTCAGCAGCGCCTGCTCGGCCACGCTCAAGGCGTTGCTCACTGCGGAGGAAAGGTCGACATTTCACCGCCGCGCCATGGAGACCAGTTAGGAAATCAGTAAATAAAAGAGTGTGTGTGTGTGTGTGTGTGAGTGTGTGTGACCTACCGTTGACCTTGTTGACGTTGCCCTGGATCTCAGCCTGGGTGAGCAGCTCGTCGTAGACGTCCCTCTCCGCCTCTGCGTTCTCCATCTGCTGTTGGAGCACATTCACAAAAATAAAATATGAGAAGAAAAAAAACACAAAAGCAGGAAACTTCAGCACTAAAATCCGTCAGCGGTCAAATAAAAATAACGTGTTTCCTTTTCCCAAAGGCACTTCTGTTCTCCTGTTCGGCTGTTTGGAGAATTTCTGGTCATTTATCTGATTTTCTTACTTGAAAAAACAACAAACTTTTTCATTTCAAATCATAAAACATTCACGTCTTATAAAAAAATCTGCTGATAAATCTGTCAAAAGAGGACGAGAAGGTTTTATCCGTCTCTCTATCTCCCGTCTGTCCGTCTTCCTGCCACAAGTCTTAGCTGTAGTTGTTTTAATGTCAGAGGTTTGTGAGGCCTCAGCATCTCAGCTTCAGGCTGTTTTTTCAATTATTTTCTAATCAAGAGGAGACCATTTTTAATCATCTGGGCCTTTTACAGCCTCTGCCTCGGGTCACACTGCTTTTCCAGGACGCTTTAACCTTTGCAAAGCCTCCAACAGACACCGTCCTCAGACTTCGTACCCGTTTGCGTGAGTTGGCCACCTTCTCTCCCTTGGCGCGGTACAAGGTGTCGTGGTACTGCTGAGCACACTTGGCGTCCAGGTTGATCAGCATGGCGTTGGGGTTCTGCATGGCGGCCATCGTGCCCTCCGGGACGCCGTGATCGATGGCGTCGTTGATGGCGATCACAGCGGCGTGCACTGAGGACGGAGGAGGAGACGGAGAGCAGGATTCATGAGAACTTTGGGGGGTTTGAACCGATTTATAGCTGATTTAAAATGGGCTTGTGAGCAGATTTTTCAAGCTAGCTAAGCTAAGCTAAGCTAACACTGTCCTTTCTGCAGCTTTTTATTCAACAGACAGAAACAAGAACAACATTAATAATCTTCTTTTCCTAAAATATCCAACTTTTCCTCAATAAATCATCTTTCATTATTTTGTCTTTTATTACACAAAATCAGAATCTCCTGGAGTTTGTGGCAAAATTAGCACCAAAATAAGTCTGCAATGAATCCTTAACTGATTAGCGGTGATTTTAAAGAATAAAACTGCTTTCTTTGATGAATAAATTAAATAAAATCGAGCTCTCATCCCTGAAACAATGAAACTTTAAAGTTTAAATCCAAAGAGTTGAAGCAGTCGTCTTTGAAATTTGAGGCAAATTTGTGTTTTTTGAATTTTAGATCAGAACAACTTTAATAATTTTAGCTGTGAGATAAAAAGTGTCTATAAAATATGACAATAAAACTGCTTTTAACTGTAATCTGACTCATTATATTCTGATTTGTGTGGAAAATATAACAGAACTTTAGATGAATTTGTGCATAAAATGATGTAATGAAGGTTTTCTTTGACAGAAAAATGGGCCTTCAGAGGTTTGAGGTCATTTGTGTCTGTTTCATTATGAGCAAACAAAACCATGTAATCTGCACTTAATCGGGGGGGGGGGGGGGGGGGGGGGGGGGGGGGGGGGGGGGGGGGGGGGGGGGGGGGGGGGGGGGGGGGGGGGGG
>JAPZDV010000010.1:3800055-3825529 GCA_029814665.1 Acanthurus lineatus | reverse complement strand
GTTTAAGTAGAATTCTTCTGTTGAATTTTGGTGGGGGCGGCGCCCCAGCGCCCCCTATTGACAAACCGCCACTGGTATCCATACTGTGGCATCTAGTGAAATATTTGGTAAAGAACTGAAAGAGATGATCTGATGATCTGATAGAGAACCAGACAGAGTGATGGAACATGGTGGAAGGTCTGGTGAGACAGTTTGCAACTTTGCTGCCTCTATCAGTGGGGTTCAATTTATTTTAATCACTGTTTAATTTTCTCTGAATGCAAGTGAATTATTCTTGAATTGAAGTCCCTCCTCCGTGTATCAGTGAGTGTTATTTGATATATTAACAGGCCACAGTCACTATCAGTGAGTCTTTTTCTCTCCAATCACAACATGCACTGCTTCACAGCACTGTTTAAAGGTTTAAAGTACATTTTCAGCAGGTGGTGAAACAGGATGGTGTCATGGGTAATGCCTCGCTTTGTTATTTATACCTTCCTTTTCCCTTCTTGCATCTTTTCAAAGATTTACAGCAGCCTCTCCTGCTCGTGCCACAGCTGTGATTCACTGCACAAAAGGCTGGGAAGGGAAAAAAACAAAAACAAAAGTTCCCCTCCACCCCAAATTTCCCTCTGTCACATTTTTTTTCCTCTCAAAAATATGCTCTAGGGAAAAATGTTGAAATTGAGTTCAAGGTGTGTCCATACAAGCATGATTTGGTGCCATCACAGGGGGGCTGATAATTTATCATGGTCCGAAATGCATTTTGCACAGTTGTCATGTGGAAACCTAAAACCACAAACAGTTACAATGGACTTTTCAGTAAGTGAATTCCATACATGATTTTTTATTCACATTTTTTATTTGCACAACAGTTGCAAACCTTTAGCTCAAAAAATGACTTTAAAAAAGGTCCAAATATATTCCAAAAAAGTCCTTACTCTTAACAGAGGTGGGACAGTTGGTGCACACGGCAAAAACATGCAGCAAAATGTGTTAAAACATGGCAGGTTTCAGCAAAGGATCAGTCAAACCTCTAGTTATAGTTAGTCTTTTTCTGAAAGCTATATTTCACACTTTTGATTGGCCAAGATTGCTTTAGAGTTTGGCCTATGTTGCTGCTTATTGGTTTTGTGTACTTGTGACAACATTTAAATTTTGTTTTTGAGTTTTCATTTGACAGAGATTTATTTTAAACAGCGCTTGTCGACAGGATTTTTTGAGAATAAAACTGGGAAAAAACTCCATTTCAAAAAATATCTGTGTGGGCGTAGATTTGGACTTCAGCATTTCCCTGAAGCTTCAGCTCCACTGGCAGTGCTGAAAGTTGTTGCAAACAAAAACATCAGATCTGTGTGAAGTGATGAGACTGCAACCTTCCTTAAATTATTGCATGATATGTACACAAAATTATCCACATACAGCTACCAGCAATTAATGTTGAATTCTTTGTGAGATGATTATTATTATTAGATATTTTTGAAAAAAACACAGACCTGTATTTGTCTTTAAACTAAACGTGTCTGCAGTTGTGCAGTTATTTTGATTTTGGAAACAAAATTGTTGACGTAAGAATAAACACAAATCAGTGATATACAACAATATAAGTATTTAAGGGTAAACAGGACTGCAATTTTGAAGCACTTATGTGTCAACACTGTTTATTGAAATCTCTTATTAAAGGATGGAAGGGCCATTTTGTTCACATGTGAACAGAATGTTACTGTCTGATGAGGTCCTTGGGTCAAAATGTTATTTTTGTTTTTGTTCAACAATGATGTTTTTGCATATTCAATCTTGCTTACTTCCCTGGTTGATTTTCCCAGCATGCCTAGGGATTTTAACTATCCTTGGCAAGAGTCACCCTCTATTTTGGCCTATATTTATTCTTTAGGACAGAGCTGTTCTCTCATTGGTTGAATAAAACCTTAGTGGGCGGTGCCAGCACAAGTGCTCTGCAGCTCAGGCTCTTGCTAATTCTCTCCTTAGCCACAGCTTCTCATATTCATCATATGACCTCTGAAGCTGCTTCATTCAAACCTTCCTCTCTGTTCTTTAATGTCTCTCCCTGTCAGACAGAGAAGGATCTTCAACATCTCTGGAGAGTAACACACACTGTGAGAAGATGACTCTGGCAGGTAAATAGAGCCCCAGCAGAAAGTCACTCACTGCACAGCTCCCCTTTCCTTTAGTGCGTTTGTACAGCTATGGTTTTATTGTGGTGAACAATTACAAGAGTGTGCTTTGTTTGTCTGAACTACGTACCCTGCCATTATTATGACTGTTGTAATAACATAATGAGAATGACTAGTCACTGCTACTGTAAGGGAGAATTACATCACCAGCCCTTCAATGCTTTTTCATCTTTTAGCTTGAGTCAACACAATGTCAGAACATTACTGTGTGTGCGTGTGCGTGTGTGTGTGTCCTCAGCATACAAAGAGAAGGTCAAAGAGCTCCCCCTGGTGTCTCTGTTCTGTGCCTGCCTGAACCCACAGCCTGCAGAAAAACCTACATACAAGGCAGAAGGTAATAACAAACCACCTTTACACACACACTACAAACATATAGGGAGAAATATGCGGTGGTATTGTAAGATAAAGGCAATTTTGGGGTGGGAATGTGCGTATACGTGTGTGTTGTTGTTACATTGATTGCACTCTTTTATTACTGTTTTTAATCTTATTGGTGTCTACATGTTGTTGATGTTGATGTTATTGTTGTTGTTTAACTATATTGTTTTATACCCTGTTTTAACATTACTGTTTCCATACACTGTCAGTGTATATCACTTTGTGCTATACAATGTAAAGCCCATACAAATAATTAAACTAAAACTTAAACTTAGACTTAAACAAGTCATTCTAAGAAAAGAAGGTATTTGATCACGTAAAGCAGAAGTAACGCACTTTAACCACAAACTACACAATTCACCAAGAATCAGTAATAATGTGTAACACTTAAAAAGTCATTATAAACAAATAATCTAAACATGGCCATAATCCAACACCACAGATGCTGTGGACCTGGGATGGTGCGTCATCAAAGATGTGGAGGTGATTGAGCTGAACAAGCGGGCATCAGGCCAGGCCTTCGAGGTCATCCTCAAACCTCCGTCCTTTGACGGCGTGCCAGACCTGAATACCTCCATGCCGCAGCGCCGCGACCCGTCCCTGGAGGAGATCCAGAAGAAGTTGGAGGCTGCCGAGGAGAGGCGGAAGGTGAGGGGCGAAATGATGAGAATGAGTTTTGTTTTCTTTGTTCGTTTGTTTGTTTGTTTTTGTTCTTTTTTTGGTAAACACAAAAAATCCAACTCAAAAAGCCCTAACCCTGAGTTGTAACCCTAACTTCTAGCCATTTGAAGCTCGTCCAGACCTTGTCAAACATCTGAAAACACTCTTTGTGAGTAGTATGATTTATCAACTTAGTGGAAAAAGGGTGGAAATGGATGAAAGGAAAGAGGGAAGGACTGTTGGAGTTGGTGGAAAGGAAGGGAGGAAACACAAGGAGAGGGAGGGTGAGGAGATGAAAAGAAGGACATGAAAGCACAAGGGGAACCATGCAAGGACACACTAACAATGGCTCATATTCATCAAGCGACGAGGATTGTGGAGAGAGGGAAAGAAAGGAAGAGGAGAGAGGTGAGAGAAGAGAAATAATATAGCAGGCAGAGAAAAAGTGTCCTAGCACATCTGCAACATCACGGTTCCCATCAAAAATCATTTATTTGTTAAATGCCTTAAAAGAACGTAAAAAAAAATTTTCAAACAACAAAAAAAGACATTTTGTTAATAATATTACAGTGCAAAACATGACAGCAGCACATTCCTGTGAATTTGCAACTAATATGATACGTTAGTTTTTGATTAGGCTTAATTTAAATGAAACTAGCTATATTTGTTCTTTAAAAAGTTTCCTTTTCTATATGGTTTTTTAATGCAGTTTTTAATTCAATTTTTAATCATTTGTATAAAAAATAATGAATGCAAAGATGAACCATAACAAAAGCTAATTTATGTTTTATGTCAATTGTAACATAGTTATTGCATAATTTATTACCTTCTCCTTAGGGGGTGCTCATAGCTCCTTAAAATCATGAAAGGCACCACCCGGGAGACAAGTAATAAAAACTTAACTCAATACACCTACACTCACTGTATGTGCTTGCTGTTTTTTTTTGTGCCTCTCAGTGAAGGACTTTCTTATACATGCTAACAGATTTTAAATCTTTTTTTATACATTTGCCTTTAATGAGGTGTGACAGATGTCTGTATCTTGTTAGAGATGGAGAAGGTTTGTTTGCAGTCAAACACAAGGCTGAGGACAAACCCACTCAATGGTATCACAACCAATTCTTAACATAACCCTCTGTTAATGGTGCACATCAGGTGATCAGGTTTCCTCTTCCTTTATTTTTTATTTTAATTTATTTTTTTTACCTGTTATAGTGCCTGAGATCCCTTAGATTGCAGCTAACATCCACTTTATCATTTGCAGGTAAACAAAGTTAAAGATTGTCTTTTGGCTTACCTTTTCTGCTCTCTGTCTCCCTCTAGTGTCAGGAGGCTGAGCTGCTGAAGCACCTGGCAGAGAAGAGAGAGCACGAGAGGGAGGTGATTCAGAAAGCTTTTGAGGAGAACAACAACTTCATCAAGCACGCCAAGGAGAAGCTCGAGCAAAAGATGGAGGCCAACAAGGAGAACAGGGAGGCCCTGCTGGCCGCCATGCTGGAGAGGCTGCAGGAGAAGGTACGATCAAGATGATGTTGTTGTTGTTTTAAACATTTGTAGAGCATGAAAGACACTTCTCCAGAGATTCTCCTGACTGTCATGTCAAAATCTCCTCTGAAGCACCAATCATTGGCTTTTAATTTCCTCCTTTTTATTTTGCATTATCATACATAACTGAAGATATATTTATGTATCAATAAATCCCAAGCCAGGGTTTAAAATCAGAGGGGTATGGATTTCTGTCTGTTCCAGGACAGACAAGCAAGAAATGCATCATAGAAAACAGATATATCAAGCTATCTAAGTAGGCGCATCATGTGGAAGTGCAGTACTTCAGGACATGCAGTCCACATGCTGCACTCTGACATGGTCACACTTTGGAAAGGTTCATGCACCCTAACTACCTGTTGAGGTTCAAGATCTGAGGCAGTGTATCATGTAGAAAAGTGGGTGTTTCATGTAATCTGCAAGATTGCAGATAGACTTTTTTTTTTCGAGTTATGCACCAACAGATTTTGCAATTTTTTCTCATGCCTGTTCTTGCAGTTTTAGTTTCATTATTACTAATATTTCTTCCAGCTACATTCCGTTCTCAGTCTTGGGAGTTCAACTTGTTTCTTTTTTTATGTGAGAAAAACATTGATCCTGAGAATGAATTCAGCAATATGATTCAACCATTTTTAGTGAAAAAAAGTTATATTTTTCCTGATGGGTACGAACTTGATACTTAACATTTGAAGCAATATGCTTATTATCAGTCTTGGCAACACGTTGGAGCTAGAGTCAGGAGATAATTACCTACTGTTTGCATAAAGACTGAGAGCAGTGTAAAGCCTTGTATGGTTAATGAAACATCTCTGTTTCAGTATGAGTACAACAACATGCGATGTCTTTATTAGTTATGTTAGAGGTGTTCGTAGGTGTATTTGTGATTTTTTTTAGGTGAGAAAGGCTACTTCTCTAGGCTATGCTAACAGACAGAAAAATAGTATCAATCTGCATCCAGCTCTCTGGAGAAACAACCAAGAGATTTTTCCCAACATGTCAAATTATTACTTCAAATTCTTACAGTCATTTTTAGGTTATGTGTCATTATTTCTAAATGAACAACATGACAAATAAATGAGTAGGTACCACTGTCATAGTTGTATGCCACCAGCCAGCTGACGTAGTTTTGCATAAAGACTGAGTCAACAGTCTGGCTAAATCTGTAAACCAGCACGTCTGAAGCTCACATATTAAAAAGTTCTTGTTTGTTCAGCCTTTACAACGCAGCACAAAATGTGTAAAATTGACACTTTGTTGTTTCACGTGTACTATTTCTTTGAACCAGTTGCTAGGCAACCAGCAGAGACTCCGCAGAGTCCCCGCCAAGAAAAAGTCCAACGCATAAAACAGCAAAAACCGACATTTTTACAGCTTCTGTTTACTTCACATGACATGACAGTGGCTTTGATCTCCTCTAAATCAGAAAGAAAGAGAAAACACGTGTTTAGACTTTTCTTTTAAATAAAAAGAGGTTTTGTTGAGACCCTAGAGTTAATATTTTGAGTGCTAATGAGGCAGGCGTTCTGTTTCGCTAACTGAGCTTGCATTTCTATTTTTACCGTGTTCACAAGCCTGATCAGTAATCATGAATATTATATCAAGTGAAAAAGAGTTTTCCCTGCTCTTTATCAATCCCCTGTTCAAACTGCTGCTGAGCCGCAGTTCGCCGGCATCTCCCACATTAATGCTAATATATTCATGAATGCTAATCACTGTGATGTTGCCATGTTTCTGTGTTTGTCTGGCAGGACAAACATGCTGAAGAAGTGAGGAAGAACAAGGAGATGAAGGAGGAAGCCTGCCGATAGATGAGCAGCGCTGGGAAAGAAAAGAGAGAAAGAGCAGGACTGGGAGATTTCTGAGTCGGTTTAAAAAAATAAAAAAGGAAATCAAAGCAGAACTCAAAAGCAACTCGAACAAAGGGGATAAAAAGGCGAGTTTTCATATTTGATGTATGCTGTAACGATTCTGAACAAGCTGTACAAAGTTTAGCCAGGTCTTGATGTTGAAATTCAAAAAAGAAACACTGCTCTTTTTTCTAAAGGAAAGTGGGAGGGGGGAGGGGTGGCGAGAAAACACTTTGAGTTTTTAAAAGAGGGGGTGAACATGGTTGTTGAAAACAAAAGCTGCATCAAGGCAGCAGGAGGTAAAAATTTAAATTACAGCTTTCTAATTTCTACAGCTTCTTCAGTTAGAAAGCAGGAACGATGTAACTGCCTGCATGACACTTTAGCTGAGCTGTGTTTTTCTTGCCGCTGATTAAATAAGAAACTGCCACTGAATGTTACCAATTTGGCAGTTTCTTTCAATTCAGATTTACTTCAGAGTGGGAAGTTGCAATCTAAGTTTTTACCTCCTAGGGGATGAAAAAATGTGTGAAATGCTTGAAAAAAACAGACACACAGATGTAGTTTAGGAGCCCAAGTCAGTCACAACTAATACAAATCAAAACTCAGAGTTCCAGCCTCCTTCAGTCTTTGATTTATAAGATATGTACCAAGTCGATGCACATAAACAGAACACAACACGCAAGTTTTGCTTCTGTTTCAGATTTAAAATAAAACTTGATTTCCCTTGGTCCTCAGCTCTCATGCTAGCTCCTCGCTGCACCGTTTTTAGGATTGTCTGCTCTATCTGGGGACGTCTGCCTGTGCAAAACTATGGCTCATGAATATGTAATGAAGCATCAGGCATTTGTTTCTTCAGTGCTCCAGGGAAGTAAAGGGGGAAAAAAAAACTTGAAAGGAAAGAGAGGACGCTCTTTGTGAAACTTTAACTAGTGTAGTTGTAGATCAGTGACATGCATTTGAGTCTTAGATTTAGAGCACTGATTGCACTCTTGTTTTATTAAGCACAACTCAAAAGCACATATGCATACATGAGGGACCGTGAATATAAACAACAATAACAAGGAGGCAAAGCAGTGAGTGACTAGTTAGGAATTTGAACTTATTTGGTTTTAAAGGATGAGTTTAAGGAGGGGGTTGTGGCTTAGCAGCGGTCCCCCTTTGCTTTAGCATGCTCCGATTGTTAGTTTATGATTTTCAAGGAAATTTACAACAGACTGAACAGAAAGAGGAAATTTGCTCGAGTTGTTGAGTCATACTGACTTGATTGAAATGTCTCAAATATTTGCACTGTAACAGGGGAGTCGTAACATGGGGTTTGTACTTGCTGTAACTGTGTCGCTGTATATCTTCAAGCCTGGATCGATTGTATGTATTTGGCATGGTCAGTAAAAACAGCTTGACTGAACTCACACTTTGCTCCTGCTCTTGTCATTGTCTATCGACAGCACAGTGATTTGCATACACTTTTATATGCACACAAAAAGTGTTTTTCACCAGGGGACCCTACTGTCATAGGTTCAAATTGATTTTCTTTGAGTCTCTGTCAACATTTTTCTCACTCATTCTCACAAGCTACAAGCTGAGCGAGCACTTTGGGCTTTTTTTTGCCCTCTGTCTTGCCTCCCTGGTTACATTCAGGCATATTAGTGAAGGTTGAGGCAGTTGAGACAATGAAAACTTGCAGAAACCACTCAGGGCTGTAAAATGGTTCTGAGAACTATTTTTTTCTCATTTAAAAAAATTGTTTAAAAAGTATATTAATTTGGAGTTCACACTGTCGTATACTAAAACTAAATATCTGGCAAAATTGAGACAGTAAAGCAGAGTTCTTTTGTAGCAAAACACAACAATTATCAAAGAGATCGAAGAGATCTTTAATGGTATCTGTAACAGAAACTAAACATGATTTATTGTGGTCTGTGCACAGTAGTTTTCCACAAGAGCATTTTTCACATCCTCAATACATAATTAGACCGTAATACATGCATGCAGCATGAATCAGCATGGGAACTTTTTTCAGGAAGCTTCAGAGTTATTAAATAGTCTATCCAAATAGTGACTGCATGTAAAATTCTCAGCATGAGTGTCCCTTAGGAAAGAAATTAGCCAATAAAAATCTTCATCCTTTTCAATACAATTCACTTTTTCAGTTTTGTAGATTTTCACAAAAGAGTAAGATCAAACACTCAAGTTTAGAAAACTTTAATAAAGCATTTTCAGATTGTTTACAATAAAATAAAAACATTGATTTAGTAAAATGAGACTTAAAACAACCATGAAACACATAAAAAATAAAATATTACAAAATATATAAATACATACATCAAAAACACAATCTAAGCTTTTGCTAGTAAATATTTTAAACAGCCCTTTCAGGACTTTTGTAATACAAATAAGAATAATAAATGTTACACAGCCCATTTCAAAACTGTTACAAATCCTTAAATATGTATTCAGACATGTAACTAAGAAAAACAGACAATTAAAAAAATACAAAAAATAAATTTATGACATTTATATTAATAATAAAACTGCACTCAATAAATCATTCAGCAGTATTTGCTGACACTAAAACCTCTGAGTTCAAGCTATATTTTAAAAATTAAGTAAAGAAAGAAACACATCTCTTCACTGCTTTTTGAAGTTATCAGTTAGTTATCAGTTATCAGGCAGTTATCAGCATGTTAATATAATTTAAATAATTTTCATTCTTTCGGACATACAAGATGAAGATGGTGGGCTAATGGCTGACGAGCAAACAATCCAGTAACATGTTAACACTACACACTTCTAACAGTTAAAAAGCTCTTTAAATTATAAAGATTCACTGTTAAACCTGAGTTATTTAATTCAATGATGACTTGGAATGTTGCTTAAAAGAATCTTAAGTTAGAAAGTGATAAATACAACATAGTCTGCTGAAAGAGTTGCGAGCCTCAGAGGTCTCCTGTGTGTTACTGCTGGGGTATGACACTGGGTCTCACACAGGTGCAGCCCACCGTGATCATCTCCGTCCTCAGTTGGAAGATGTTTTGCTTCCTGGCCTTCCTGCGTCCTTCCTTATTGGGCCTCGATCTCTTGACTCTGGAGTGGAATGTGGAAATTAGTGAGGGCTGAACACAGATGATGTCATGACAACATTATAAAATTAAATTTAATCAATTTGGACTGAGGTGGGTGTGACTATAGACAGGAAATAAACTGAAGTCTATCTAATTCAATTTAGTTTGTTTCCATTCAGTTCATTAAAATGACTGCAACACCACAGAAGAATGTCAAACCCTCATAATATTTTTTAACATGTATTTTGGAAAGGGAGCCCAGTCTGAAAAAAAATTTCCTGAACAGTGAATCTACCTCATCTTTTACTGGCAGCTACACAAAAAAATCAAGTCTGGTGCTAAAAACAGATCTTTAGCTACATGAAGTGATTCTGCCTCTTCCACTTGTCATAACTTTCCTTGTTTTCCTAAACAATAAACCCTAGGCTAACACTACTAGATGCTTCCTGTCCTGGTATTGTCCCACCCTCATGTTTCCACGGGAAATGCATCGGATTCAGAGGGATAAATAATCTCCAGATTTACACTGAACAGTCATGGTTAGGTTGACACTACACTGCAGCACTGCCACTTCAGCTGGTAACACAAGCAGAGGTGAAAACTGCATCGTTAGCTGCACTGACTCACTTGTAGAGGACCAGAACCTGGTAGTAGACGGGTTTAGCCTCCAGCGCTGCGTCCTCACCTCCTCCCTGAAGACTCAGACAGTGGGAGGTCAGGCACTGGGCGTGAGAGATCCGACTGGGCATCCGAGAGTCATCATAAGATTCCCTGGAAAGAGAGGAACAAAATATGGTCTTTATAGGCTTTTAAGGTTCAAAACTTAACATTTTTTGCCACCAACTGTGCTTAGCGGTGAAATTAAAAATAATATTGAGGGCACTCAGACCCCAGCGAGGCCTTACCAGTACGTCCATGGCGACAGAGACATGTTGGCGGTGGATGAGTCAGACGTTCTGATGACCTCAGGCTGCACTGAAGGATCCAGGACCATTTTTACTGTTCTGCCCTTCGGTCCAGTCCCCTGATCCAACTTCACCCGCACAACCTTGATTTTCGTGGTGGTGGCGTGCAACAACATGGCCAGGCTGAGCACCAGCAGAACCCTCACCACCTAAAGGAGTGCCAGATGGGCCGGAGGCAAAGAACAAGCAGACAGCAGCTAAGAAGAAAACCAAAAGATGATGGAGAAAAGAGCAAAGAGCAGTCTAAAAGCAAACACTTCACTTACTTTCAGACCTTTTTTTTGTTCATGTGTCCAGTTTTCATTTGGCTGAAAGTTCAGCTAAGTTATTCATCTGAGATTTTTTTTTTTAACACTCTGAATTAACTCAATGACAGAAGTTCTACATTACTCTCACTTGCTTCTCAGTTTTCAGACCAGCATTATGAAAGTGTGATTCAAATGTGAAACTGCACTCTCATTTTCTTCAAGTCAGGGTATGCCACATTATTTCATCTTGCCCTTTTTTTGAAAAAGCCATCTCATGATTAAGAGTATAAGAAAAAACCAGCAGACCAACTCACCAGCTGCATGACTGTGTCGTCGCACCTGCAGAGACTTTAGCTATGAAATGCTGCTTTGCTGTCCTTTGCTGTTATGTCTGCAGTGTCTCTGTGTTTATATGCAGGCAGACTGTGTGTGTGTGGTGGGCAGATCTGCTGTTGGATTTCCGTTTTGACTGTTACTGATTTAAAGACACACATGTTGATCTGTCAACTAGATAACAACTTGTCTCTTCTTGGTCAGCGTTTTTTTTCCCCTAATCTGCATACTGTTACCTCTATACATGCAGGTATATTTCCCATCGTCTCAGCTCCCATCATTGTAGTATAAGTATGTTCTTCTTATGCTCAAATACAAAATGACTGTCTCTTATGCTGAGCCTTTGTTCTGTCTCCTTCAATATTCTCTCAAAGTATTTTTACTTGACTCCATGGTGACTTTATTATCATTAAATCACAGTAAATGAAAAAAGAACAATAACTCCCCTGTGTGAAAGTGTGAGAAATTGCAGTGTGATGAGTCAGGTGATACCTTCACAAAGTTTGACCTTTCAATTCGTGTGAAACTTTTGTTTATTTTCATGTGGCTGTGAAAACACCATTTCTTACTTTTTTTCAGTTAAAGAAAAAAAATACAGTAATGTAAAAATATAATGCTGGAACCATTTCTGCAAGTTTCCAAACAAAACCACAGGAGTTTTCGTCAAACCAAGCCAAAGGAAAATGATCAATAACTTTCAATGTCCTTTAAGGAAATGCCTCACATCGTACTTTGATATAGACCTGCCAAATGGAACTTTTCTTTCCATATTTAACCTCAGAGATCTCTCTCTCTCTTTTACGGTTTGATCAGAGATCTTTCAAACAGTTAAGAATGACCAGCTGCTAAGTGTCCTTTGGTTACATTTTCTCATTACGAAACCAACACAGACCAATCAATCTGAACTGTGTCAACTTTATCTTGTCTGTCTTTTACCAGCACTCTTGCCGTCCCACGCTGAAGAATATAGGTCAACGAAATGCTTGACCTGAAACTCTTCCGGTCTGGTAATGCATAATCACACCTGCTCATCAAAGACCCATGTGATAACATCTCCCCTCTCCATGCAACATATAGGAAAGGAGCGCGACTGTATCACAGCCTTACAGTTTGCCATCATTTATATTGTACTGCAGTTTTTTTCCTTCGATAAGATTTAGACGATAAATGACCAGAGTCGCTTATCAGCTTATCACTGATTTAGACGTTTAGTTTTAATGAAGTGGTGCAAGGAATGCTTCTATGTGAAGCTTTTAAAAACACAATAAAGCAATGTTAACCTCAAATTCAGCAATTTACTTGTCATTAGGTGCATAACTTAGTTTGTAACACTGCTATATGCATAGTAGGTGCAACCTGTGCAGTGCACTGGGGTCCGGAAGCTTTTAGAACTGCATGAAGGATGATTATTATGTCAGGTTAACTGTGTCCCCTCATTGTCTAAACAACCGTTCAACAAGACCATTAAAAACTACTTAAACATAATTGTGCTCGCTAGATATACCACTCTCACACTTTGAGTATTATACTTACTGTTTTGTATGTTCACGTGTGTGTGCTTTAGTGTGTATGTGTTTGGGTCAAGAGGGTCCAAAGAAAAATATTTGTACTAAGCCAGTTACATTTATATTACGCTGCCGGTCTGCAAAAACATTTGTATAATGTAATCCGCTACTCTGAAAAATGTTTTGAAATGTCTAAAAAATTATAAATAACCTTGAACTAATCAGAGTTCACTCACCTCTTTGCAGCTCTGAAGGGAAATATCTGACCTTTCACCTACTAAATGCAACACTTTACTCACCAGCAACTAGGGTGCAACAATATGTGCTGAGCAGGAAATACACAGTGCCCTAAAAACGAGCTGCATCTGTGGTCTGAAAGTCTGGAAAAGTACACAGAAAGTGATTAGAACAAAAGAAAAAAGTGATGTGTGAAACTAAAAACGAGTGTTAAAAGAAACTGAAATGCTTTGCAAAGGTGAAAAGAGCTGCAGATGTGTGCTACAGTCTGGACTCAGAAGCTTTAATTACCGGTAAAGTGTTTCAACTAGCAGGCCAATTTTAGCTCTCATTCGCTGTGCACAACAGTGCTTCTGTTTGCTGTTCAATTAGTATCAGTGGGCAGCCTCAGTTTCCAAGCAGAGTGCGACCCCATGCTAAGTGACAAAGTCAAGTCCAAAATCGTTTATTCATAAAGGTGTTCATTAAAAAATGTGTACATCTAACTTATTAATAATCAATTACAAGAACAAATGAATACCTTGCATAAAGCAACAAATAAAAGGGGAGAAGAGCACAAATCACAGGACAGAAGATGAAGTGTGAGAGATATCAAAGCTCATTGCAGAGCTGCTGTTAAATCCTCTAAGAAGATGAATGAATGAAGAGATTTGTCCTGTGATAGACTTATTAGAGGGGGGAGTATAAGGTGCACTTGAAATAATTAGCTACGAGAAATCAATTGCTACTGATGGCGATGGTTTATTTGTGAGTGTGCTGAAACTGAAAGGGCAACAGTGACAACAACGTTCAGTTTAGTTCAGTTTTGTTCAGTTTTGTTCATTGTAGTTCAGTTTAAGTGTCTGATTATTGTAACAGCCAAGCTAATTTGCTCCAGTGCAGTTTGCATAAAAAAATAGAAACAAAGTTGTTAGAAAGAAACACAGCTATGTGGTTATTGTAGCAGCCAAATAAGGATACAGGCAGCAGGTTAAAAAAAAAAAAAAAATCACATCTCTCATCATTATTGCTCAGAAAGAGCAAGAATGACGAGTTAGCAAAGATCGCCCTGTAGAAAACACAGAGGAGGTTCAAACCTCAAGTCATTTATCGGTCTGAAAACCTCACTGAGTTATGTGTTGTAAAATAAAAACAAATGTGCTGAACTTTGATTCACAAACCCGATAAAATAGGACTTTCAATATAATGCCAATTCTTTTTCTGTTTTTTTTTTTTGAACTGTCTGCAAAACTTTTAGGAAATGAAGGAAGTTGTTGCAAAGGTTGGAGTTCGAGACAATTTTAAATATCTTTTGTCTTAAAGCAAAAGCTGCAACATTAGGTCATAGTTAGCTTAGTTTAGCAAACATCAATTAGCTTTGTTCAAAAGAAGCAAATCCTTCATTAAAAAACAGCTTTATTTGGTGTTTGTACAGAAAGAACAAGATACAAAGTGTTCGTTAGTGATCACTGCCAGTTGGGAGATTTTGTTTCTCTCAGAAAATGCTAATACAGCTGTTTGCCCCTGTATCAGAATTTGCTAACCAAAGCTAACGAAGAAATCAAAAAATACATATTTCCCAAATGTCAGCAAAATTTAACATGGATTGGTGGTTGTTGAGTTGGACAGAAAGTAAAGCTTTCATACATTCATACATAACTATATATACATGTAAATATGTGTGTGTGTGTGTCTAAGAGGTAGGCATTGTGGAGATAAAATTACTTAAAATGCGATCTTCTCAAGCTTTTTGTTTTTAGGTTTTAATATCATACATTGCTAATTCCTGCTGTTTGTTCCGTGCACTTACATTTTTAAGATGTAAGTGAGAAAACTATTGTTTATTCAGAAAACATACTGAAACCACCTTGAAACACAACTTCACAAGAAACTTATTTTGAAACTTCGCTGAGGTGACAGATGTGAGGAAGGCGCGGGCTGTTATATCTGATACGATATGTGATATGAGTCACCCATGGGTGCATAGAGGTTATGATGCCTTGTGTGCTAAATGACGGAGACAGTGGTTGCTTGCTCCTCGTGTGTGGTTGGTGCACACTTGAGTTGCACTGCTGGGCTGAGTGTGTCGGTGCAGCGATGCTTTGCCTCACGTCCTGAACAATCATCTGAATCATGGTCCTAATCAACTATTAATGCGGGTAAAAGAGGCGTGAGAAGAGAGGCAGAATCCGAAGAGTGATTTTCTAAGCAGTGAGGTATGAACCTGCCTTTCAAACAAACTGGGGTCTGGATTCATCAGGGGCTTCAAAGAAAAGACTTCTTGATTCTTGGCAGGAAGTGATTAAATCTCTCATGAACGGCTCTTCTGGGAAATCCTAACTTTCCCAAGCATCAGTACAAAAATCCAATACAGCTGTGGTCAGTTGCTTGGGAGATTAAAGCACGTGTCCTGCTGTTAGAAGACAAGTAATTTCCCAGTAATTTCCCAGGATTTGCAGTGCTTACATATTGTTTATATGAAGTTCATCCATCCAGCATCCAGTTGGCTAAGAAGTGTAATCCAAATGTCTCACTCCCCTATAAGGTTTTCCAGCTCCTTCTGAAGGATTGCAAGGTGTCCCATGGACCCACGCAAGAGGTATCCTTATCAGATGCCCAACCACGTTAACCCTTAAAGATCTGGGGCAATTTGACTATCAAGATTTATTTTGTTTTTCTTAATCTATTTTAGCAGTACACCTTTCAGTGCCAATATCATTTGAATCAGAAAAGTTTTAGCCTAGTTCATTTTAAAGCTCTAATTTTACATTAGCTTTGTGTAAGAAGGAATGTCTTAACTCAAAACTTAAGCAAGGTACAATTTTTTATAACATTATCCCATGCAAACAAGACAAATGTGATACCACTGGAAAGCTGAGGAACTGCAGCTCACATGGCTTGTTTAAACACATTAACTGCATGAGGGATTCAAAAGTTATGAGACAGTAAAAACAATGGAAACTGTTGGCCAACAGGGTAATTTTTGTATTTCAAGGGTTAACTGGCTCCTTCTGTCACAAAGGAGCAGTTGCTCTAGAGTGTCTCTTTTGAGTTGTTTGTATCTTATTCTTTCGGTCACTACCCAGAGCTCATGAACAGTTAAATCAGGTTAACTCATAGATGGACTGGTCAGACTAGGCAGCCCCTCCTCACCATGCCAGTCCTCTACAAAAACTGTTACCTGTTCATTTATAGCTTCATCACCCATGAACAGAACCTCAAGACTGCCTCTTTTTGGTTCAACACCTTATGGGACAGACACAGGGGTTGGGTTCATTAAATGCCAGGTGGCAGGCAGAGGTGGGGACCCGGGCATCCTGACCTCTGACATCACAGACTACATATGTAACAAAAGGTGTAAACTAACATGTAACAACAGGTTCACTTCACCTGACAGCACAGATCATTTCCCAAGCATTACAATTTATTTTTTAATACACAATTAACAATTTCAAAAAAACTTGTCTTAAACTAGGCTATGTACAAATCGAGACAGAAGTAAAACTACTGAGTAACATTCTTTTGATGGTGTAATAATGCACAGCAGGTTTCACTGCTAATAGAAACTGCACCGGGCTGCAATGAACGTCTGTCTTCTTGACATGAACGGGAGATGTTTATCAGCTACTCTCGGGGAATGTTGATACACAGTGATAAGAACATCAAGAAGTTGCATTACCACAACTGACAAAGAGAAGTGCAGAAATGATTAAGACTTTTTGCATCAGCCTTACTTATTAACATATAAGTCATTGGAACAATCTGTATTGTAAATCCAAATCCTTTACAGCAAACAGCTTTGAGTATCTACTGGGGTTTCATATGTGGAACTGCAGATTAGAGGTCAGCATTTTCACCTTTTTGAGCAAATAATATTAGACTGTATTTTGAAGAAAAGTGAGGAAAAGTCAAGAGTGAATCATTCAGCATTCGTTATGTACATGTGAATATAAATCGATGCCTCTGTCAGAGTTCATGTGATCCTTTTCAGGTACAGTCCTCTCGCCGCGATCCCTCAGATGAGGAAGATGATGTCATCGGCCACCATGACCTGGTTGTCGTCCTGCATGCGAGCCAGAGCAGATCGCACCTCTACCTCTGAGAAGCGATCCTGACGGCTCTTGTTGATGTCGTCCATCAGGGTCATCATCTTCACTGACTGAGCGTGAGCCGACTGGAACACTGCGAACAGGGAGGACTTGAACTCCTTCAGCCTGGTGGGGGAAACAAGCAGAAGTTAGATTTCATTTTACAAGGCACTGTGACTGTCAGGTGGTTACACATACATGTTCTTATAGCACTCAAGTTTTTTTAATCCAACTCAACATCCCTTCAAGTCTAAAGATTGTCAATGACTGAAGTTCCATTTCCTGTAAATTTTTAGCACTGATCATGATAAAAGAAATCTTTATACTGGGCCCTCTCTACTATTTCAAGCAGTTTAAAATAACTCACCTCTCTGCAGACAGCTCACTGCCCTCAGCCTGTGATGTGGAGTCCATGGCCTCCTCCACCTCCCTCTGTGGCTTGGCTGGTTTTGGGGTGCCGGCCTGAACTGAAAACGAGCACAAAGACGATGTGAGAACTCTGTCAGACAAACCTGCTACTAGACAATGGAGGTACAAGCTTTGTGCAGGCCTGTGGAAACTGTTACAAATCAGAAAAGTAAAGATAACTATCAACAAACAATACTTTAAAGAGTTTACTGAACCCCAGGCTTTTTGCTCTCTTACAGCATGTCTTAACCAGCCAGGCCATATGTTGTTATTTTCAGCACAGGCAGAAGAAGTACTGAGATCCTGCCAACATTCAAAATGTTCAGTTTCTCCTCCAGACATGTTTTAAACTGCCGTGATTAATGTTTTGTTTAAGAGGTTTTTCCTACATAAAAATGTAAAAAAAAATGAAGTCTAGGAAGGTTCTGGAAGCACATTCACTCTTTTCCATCATTGAGGAATGCTGAATTTATCAATCATAGGCTTTTTGCCCCAGCAACCACAGCTGCATGAGCTAGGCTGACTGCTAAGAAGAAAAAGACCGCAACTCAGAAAAGTAGTCTGTTGTGCACCAAAAAACCAGTGACTATCAGGAATTTAAGCCTGGTAAGCTTCTTCATTCACCTGTTTTGCTTGTTAGCTTGTAACTGGTTGTGGCGGACACAGCATCAGTGGTTGAGTCAATGCGAACTCTCACTGTTTGTGCTGACACGCCGATCAATACAAATGGTTTTTGAACTCATGATGGACCTGATCTAGCTTATCTGGGAGCAGAGACATCGCCCCCTTCTGTAGAAGAATATGAAAACACCTCTCTGGTGACAAACTGTGCCCAGAAACAAGGCAGCATAGTAAAGATTAGACATTTTAGGAATCAGACAAATCAAAGTTTTCCAGAATGGAGGCAGTCTTTAAATGTACAGAGGTATTGTCAGCAAACTGCATGTAAACGTCTTAGAAGTAGTAACTGTAATGCTTAAGAAACACCCCTGACTTCATTATTATAAATTACAGGCTATCTGGTCACGGTTGTCTTTCAAATTAATATACTGTTATGTAGATTAATCAATCATAATGCTCATGGTTTATATGTAAAATATTTAATCTGGAAAGGTAACTATAGCTTTTTAATAAATGGAGTAAGCATGTAAAACAGTACTTTCTAAAATGTAGAAGTAACAGAAAATGGAATTACTGCTTGAAGAGTAAAGTTTCTACCCACATTCCACTACTGTTTCCTAATACAACTTGGACAAAACAGTTACATAAAATTTAACTACACTAGTTCTACAATAAATTATGAAAACAAAATAGTTTTAAACACTTTAAAATGTTATCTCTGCTTGTCCACGGGAAGAGATTTGTTCTAAATGTTAAAAATTGAAAGATTGTTCAGTGTCCTGAATGAGGATGTGAAAGAAGCTTCAATAGTGTGGGGAAAAAAAGGGATGCTTACTCTCAGGGACGTCCTGCTCCTCACTGAAGTCATATGGGCTGTAGGGCTCACTGCCCTGAGAGCCATGCCGCCCCCTGTAGGACACAACAGTTAGTGTTAAAGAGTGACTGACTAAACAAGATCAGGAGCATATTTAAAATCAATTTAAAATCAATTTAAAATCAATCTCTGTGGAGTGGAACACATAGTAAAGAAAGTCAGTAGAAAGTGTATCTGTGTCAGTAACAGTCTACCTCTTCCTTGCAGTTCTCTGTGAACGCTGAGTAGACGACTCCTCATTGTCTTCATCCTCTGAACCAGAGTCCCGCTCCTTTCTTGAGCGTTTCTTCACTTTCTCCAGAACCTGCAGAAGGAGCAACAAACCCCATATACATGAGCATTAACATTACATGAACCCCAATGTTTTGTGGCAAAAAAATGTCATCCCCCTGACAAGGCTGACAAGGCAGTACGAACCTTTTTGAAGTAGGCAAACTGGACGAGCTCCACGGCCACCTCCGAGTCCTCCAGCTCCACGGCTTTGCTCATTCGGGCCTTGGCGTGTGCTGTGGACAGACGGATCAGAGTCTCCAGCGTACGGGCCGTCACTGGAGAGGTCTGAGGAGGAGAGGGAACAAGGTTAGAGCATATTCATATGCTTCAAACACACCATGCAGCAGCAGCGGCTGTGCATCTGCAGAAAACTTAAAAACTAGCTAGTGTTTATAGTTAAGACCAAGGTTATCCCATCTATACACTGAGTAGTTAAGTACTTTCATTGTCCTAGTAACTTAGAGGTACTTAAAGTGATATATGAAAATATAATACAACAGTCTGTAGGAGGGTTTACAGGGCAGAAAATCGTTAGTTAATAGAAACACCTGTGCTTTAATGCTACAGTTACTACGTCCTGCATCAGATATTGATTGGTACATGAGTCTAAGTACTGATCAGAAAAATCACAACGTGGACTCATTACAAAAAGGACCCTGCTAATTCCAAGCAGCACACCATGGACTGCAAGTGACTTGCAAACTCTCAAGCCCATCTAAAAACATAATGGCCATACAGGGCTATTTTGCAGCTGATATAAAATATTAATACACATAATGCCCTGCATTAGAGTGATACTTAGATCAGCCGATACACAAACTTCAGGTATCAGGATCGGTATCAGAGCATCTCTCTACAAACATGATGCTACATACAACATAAATACTTTAACCACTTCCAATTCAACATACTGTTAAGTTTTCTGTTGTTTTTTGTTCCAAAACTGCATGATACATTCTCTTTTAAAGCCCTTCTGGAAGCATAACTATTATCTTATTAGCATTTAATTATAAACTTTGTTAACACGTGAACAGCTCCTTCATTTCTGCATTGCCTTGTCCTCATCAACTGCATCTTCAAACATCAGGGTCATTTTCTTGGTATGCAAGTTAACTTGAATACACTTCATCTTGTCTCTTTTCCAAGAGTGAACACGCAAGCCAATGAAAGATTAGAATTGGTGTGTATTATAGAACTGGGATGGCAAACTCAGGTATTTATTCTGGCTGATGAGCCAGACAACTATACTGGTAAGTATTATGAAGGCAGAAGTTTTCCCATCCTGACAGGTGCAAAAAACATAAGTGTGTATCGATTTAAAAACTTCTGGAGTTCATATAAAAGTGTGTATGTGCTTCTCCTCACCCTGGCAATATCAACACCCATCTGCTCCTGGCTTCTCAGCCTCGAGTACTCTTCTGCAATGTGATTGGCTGCCTCCTCTGTCAGCACCGGTGTCACGGCCTTGGCAATGTGAATGTACTTCCTCATGAACTCCTTACTCACAATTTTGTCCCTGAAATAAAGGAAACCCATTAAACCTTTCAGCTTATCACTTAAACTAGTCTTACAATTTTACTTGTATTTTCATCACACTAGTTTATTCATTAGACAATGATAAAAAAGTTAAAAGATTTGTGTTTTTATTCCATGTCGAGGCAGATACTGTGTGCGTACTTCTTTCTCCTGCTTCCATGCAGCAGGTTGTTGTGTTTCTCATAGATCTGCAGCTCCTCATGCTCTTCTGCGACTGCATCTGGGTCATCTGTGGCCAGGATGTCTACAGTCCCACCCAGAGTCATGGCTGAAAAACAAAAACAGGAAATACGCAATTTTAGGCATGTTTCTTAAAACAGATACTAACTTATCACACATGATACAGTATGGGAAAGTCCTGCTGTGCAGTACCTGCTCCCTCCTGCTCTCGGGGGTCACGGTAGCGGTGCATCCTCAGCACATGGTCTGAGATCTCGCGGTCCTGCTCGGGGTCCATCTGATCCAGCACGATGAAGAGGAGGTCAAAACGGGACAGCAGGGAGTCCTGGAGGCCGATGTTCTCCATGGGGGTTTTGTACTGGTCATACTGAAAAGAAAAGAGCAGACAAACAGTTTAAAAAAGGGACAAACACCTATTTATGGCAGCGGAGAGTTAAGCAAAAAAAAAAGGGAAAGGCTGGAAGTCCTTGTTTCATTGGTTCCTCACCCTGCCATAGACGGGGTTGGCAGCTGCCAGCACAGAGCAGCGGGCGTTGAGGCGGGCATGGATGCCAGCCTTAGCGATGGTGACACGACCCTGCTCCATCACCTCGTGGATGGCCGTGCGGTCCATGTCTGACATTTTGTCAAATTCGTCAATGCACACAACCCCTCGATCGGCCAGGACCATGGCACCCGCCTCCAGACGACGCTCACCTTGAGGGAAAAAATGGGGGGAAAAAAATGAGCAGCTTGTGAGTAAACAGAAAATATCAAAAATGTGTCAGAGTCTTAGACTGTGTGTCAGTGATTTAATGCACAGTAGGTGTGGATGTACAGATACAGCAAGAGTGTGTGTCGTACCAGTTTCCTGGTCGGTAGTGACCGCAGCAGTCAGACCCACCCCTGAGGAGCCTCGCCCGGTGGTGGGGATGGCCCTGGGTGCTGTGTGGAGGACGTAACGCAGCAGCTGGGACTTTGCAACAGATGGATCACCTGGTGAAGAAGAATGCATGAGAGGAGATATGCAGAAACTAAACACCGTCCCTTAGAAACGTTAACATGCTGAGTGGGCACATTAGCAGAAAATAAAATCTGGTACCGATAAGCAAGATGTTGATGTCTCCTCTGATGCGCGATCCATTCTCCAGCACCTTCTCCACACCACCCAGCAACATGCAGAGGATGGCCTTCTTTATGTACTCGTGGCCATGGATGCTGGGAGCCAGGGAGCGAGCCAGCTGATCAAACACATCCTAAGTAGAAAAAAAAGGGAGAATTCAATATTGCTTTTAGTTCAAGTGCAACGTTTCATTTGCTTAGAGGGCTGACAGAAAACAAGAAGAAGGATCAGAGCCTCACCACAGAGCGGTTCTGGCTGAAGTTCCGGATTTTTGCTACATCTCCTGCTGAGAAGTGAGGGGACACTTCTTTGCTCATCTGTTTGATGTGGCAGGCAATCATGATGGTCCTGAAGGGCAAAAAAGGAAAATTGTTAACCAAAGAAGAAGAGCAAACTGAGCAGCTCCAGTACACAGTGTCTGCCAGCTCACCTGAATGTGCCAGAGGTGAATCCTCCCTTCTTGCCGGGCAGGCAGCGGTATGTTCCGATGACTTGCACCCTGTCTCCGGGTTTGACCATGTCCACCAGGTCGTTGTCCAGGATGATGTCCACAGAGCGAGGCAGCTGGCCAGCAGGGGCCTTCTCTGGCATCTCCTGCACCGTGATGGTCTGGTGATCTTTGTAGATGGAGAGTCCAAACTCTGTCTCTAGAGGGTTGTTCTCTTCGTCCTGTCGAGATAATGACATTTAAATGCCATTTATAGACCTTAAATGTAAAAAAAGCATCCAGGCCTCCAAACCTGTAGTTACCTTGGTGGGGTAGATGGCACTGGAAGGAAAGGCTTCCAATGAGGTCAAGTCAGTGTATTTTCTTTCCATAGTCTTCTTGGTGGCTGGACAGTAGTGGACACTACGCACTACTTTGGGACGCACCAAAGAACCTGAAGGAGGACAAGAACGAAAAGATTAAGTACACGTTCTCTACATCACCTTAAAGAAGATGCACCACAGATCAAAGACTTTATTAAATGCAAAGCAGCTGAAGACACAAGTAGTAATTTGACATATAGAGGGGGTAGAGGGGTAAACAATGAACTTACACTTGGTGATGATGCCCTCTACACACACCATGCTGCCCAGCAGGCGGGAGGTCAGGGTTCGGGGGGTGACGTGCTTGGAGCCAAAGCTTCCCTCCAGGCCGATGTAGAACTCCTCATACTGCTTTGCATAGGTTGCGTCCACTGAGGCCACCAGGTCCTTCAGAGCCCGCTGGAACGCCAGCAGCTCCTCAAACGCATTGTTCATCAGTCTGGAGGAAGCAAGAAACATTGGAGTCATGGAGTCTGTGTTTTAGTTGTTCTAGTATCAGAAAATAATAAACACTGACAGTCACAGTCGGTTGGTTCTACTGGTCAAGATGTGTATTCAGGGCAGCAGTCATACAGACCACTATTTACTTTTAGCATCCAATGAAACTAAACAACTGTCAGTGGGACAAAATATGACGCTTTTTACTGTTGATCTCAGCAGAATAAGCTGATACTGATGTGATTCACTTATCAAACTGTCGTCTCCAATCCACATACAGATCCATATTCCATAGTCTGATGTCAAACTTGAGTATAGAAATCTATAAACTAATAACTGATAATGCATTTCTGTAAACTTTACTTTAGTTACTTTAGTTTTTTTTAAGTAGTATCAGTAGTTATTTGCACTCCTAAACTTGTTTGCATGTGAAGCCTACAATTCAAATAAATTGCTTTAGAATGAGCTGAGGGCCTTTTTTTTTGCACTCTTCATAAGAAAAGCTGTGTTGTTTACAACACCCACATGTAGCTTTGCACCACCAGCTACAAAATTTAAAGTAGTGACAAGAACATACAAGAAAACAAAGCTCTGATGCCATAAGATATTCAAATTAAAGATATAGTACATCTCAGTTTTAATAGCAGACTGTTTTATGGTAATTCCTCTCCCACACGCTTAACTTTTAGAACAGAATAGAAAAAAATCCTACTGCATTCAATTAACAGTCATACCACAAAAAGACTTCAGTATTATTCAATACAAAGTAAAACTGCTCATATTAGACAGAGAAAGACTGGAGCAAGAGAAGCCCTGACAGTGTGTTACTGTGAACCCAACTTCAGTTTTGTTTAAAGCTCAATGTGCTGTGTTGATCTTCGATGAGTAACATTTAGCCCCATGTCACACAGTCTCCATACAGACACCGAGAGTTTCTTACTTGGCAGCCCGGGCCTCGTTGCGTCTCCTCAGGTCGTTGATGTTGACGATGAGTCGAGCTTTATTCTCGCTGATCATGTCCCGGACTTTGCTCTGGTAAATCCCCTGGTCTTGCTGCAAAAACAGGCAGAATTTTGGTTATTATCCCTTTTTTAATCCGAAACCTATTTAATATTTTTGGCACTGGGCCTCAGAAGAAAGATACATCAGCTTATGGCTCTAAACGCAATCAGCTAAACTCAAAACATACCTACTGTTCGACGAGCAATATACTGACGTGTAGCGTGAGCAAACTGATTTAATTTGACTGCCAGCAGAGATGTTTTGGGAAATCTTATCGAATCGAAGTTGTTTCTTTTGTTGTGACCGCATGGTTTCTTATTCTGATCCATACCAGTGCTTTCAAAAGGTAAAAGTCAGACTTACATCGTCGTCCAGAAAGTCCAGGTAATCCCTCTGAGCCTCCCTCATCTCCTGGTCATCTACGACGTCGGTTGCCATTATTATCGATTATTTTTTATACTTTAAATTATAAAAATATTGCACAGACTGTTGAATGGTGTGTGCTCCGCTGCCGTCAAACCGCACAACTGCTGGGTTTTCGCGCCACTGCGTCCCGGGTGCAAGAAGAGCGTAAGCCGCGATTGGTCGCTTTGCCACGTTCTCTTTTACATAGTCGGCGGGTAAACTCACACCCGTCCAATAGAGTCCACGGCTACACCACATGACCCTGCCCCCTACCAGAACTCGCGCGAAAACTAAGAAGGAAGGGGCAGGCTGTTCAGAAGAAGGAAAAAGTCTGGTGTATTTGAAATAACCAATTTATCCAGAAGATGGCGACATAAACGGGAACCAGACATAGCTGTAAATTTAAAAGCTTGAGAGTTCTTATGTCTGTTTTACATCTGTTACTGACATTTTTCCATAGTAAACGGGGATAAATTCACAAAAAATAATATTCATAAAAACTTTTGCTTTTGCTTTATAAATTATATGTGTAATTAATGTCTAAATCTTTTCTCTCATCTAGTTGCATGGTTTCAGCAGCATCATAATTTTGAAATCCTCAAATATATATTTTGTTGAATCGTTCATTAAAGAAAAGACAGACCGTGCAACTGACCAGAGACCTTTATTTGCATGAAATGTAGGAAGGAATTAATTCAACGTGACGACTTTTACTTTAGATTTTTTTTTTTTTTTTTTTTTTTTTTAAAATTAATTTTAATTATTTAATTAAATATTTTATAAGATAATTTTTAAAATTTT
>JAPZDV010000010.1:3694802-3799955 GCA_029814665.1 Acanthurus lineatus | reverse complement strand
CCTGTGCAACTGACCAGAGACCTTTATTTTCATGAAATGTAAGAAGTAATTAATTAAACGTGACGACTTTTAATTTATATTTTTTTTTTTTTTTTTTTTGCAAATTCATTTTAATAATTGAATTAAATCTGTTATACGATCATTTAGAAAAGTTTTTTAGTTCTCTGTCGCTTATTTTTCCGGTTGAAATTAGGCTTTTAGTTCTCTGTGGCTTATTTTTCCGGTTAAAATTAGGCTGTGTACAAATTAATTTTTAGACCAATAAGTTGCTGCACAGTTTTTACAGTGAAAGCAGTGCACAATAGAGGACAGTGGATGGCTAAGCACACACAAAAAATGAATATGTATTTTTTTGTTTTTTTACTTTTTTCAGTTAATCATCAGTACTTAAAACGATTTTTTTTTTTTAAATAACATTTTTGTATCAAGAAATTTTGGTCATTTTAACCACATTTGATTTCTCGAAGTTCCTGAAAATATTAAAAAAGACATAATAATACAAACTTAACAGTCTGAGGATAACGGTTTCTCTTTTTATAAGTATAAACACTCGTTCTATACAAGATTATAGCCTACAGCAATTTTAACCCCGCCCACACGCCCGTCGGTCAGCTGTGCTCTTGCCTTTTCCTCCCTGCAGCCTCTGAAATCTCTCTCTACCTCAACATGTTCTCGATAGCAGTGCACTTTTTTTCAGAGGGTGAGGCTGCAGTTTGAATATCTTCTCCTTTCTTTCTGCGACTCCAGAGGGGCAACAGGTGTTCTGACGATACAAGCAGGTGAGAGGATGTTTCTTCTTCTTTTTCTACTTCTTCTACTTTACTGAAATCACTCAGCTATATCTTGCAGTACACTGGTTTGGACACACTTTATCTAATGATGTAAATTATTTCTATGACTTCTGCAAATTAAAATGATTATTTGAGCCATTGCTTATGTGTTGATGCAGACTCTGTAAAAACTAACAGAAAAACTTACCTAGACCTACAGAACTCCCCAAATAAAAATATTGTAAAGATTTAAAACCAAAAAGAAACTTATTTTGCTAGTTCTTTAACTAGGGGCAGTCAGTCAGGTCCAAAGGAATAATATATAACTTTGTAACAGCAAAAGAGAGAAAATGGTCAGGGCGTACCCAATTAGGGGGAATGTAGTGGCTGTTTATCAGCAGTCTATCCTCAGATGGGTGGTTGTTTTTCTTGTTGCTTCCATACATGCTCTTTTCCCTAGTGACAACCATCATTTACATTCTTCTGTGTTTGCATGTGCATGTGTGTGTGTGTGCTCATGTGTGTACGTATAATAGCAGGAGGGTGATGGCTACAGGTTTAACAACATACCTGCTTTACTCGTATACATGACTCCTATGGAGAAGAATTTCCTCCATGCAGTGATGCATGTATTTTTTTACCTACTTACTGTGTGATCAACTCAAAAACTAATCAACTAGTTTTTTTTATTGTAATGTGCAAAGAGACAGTAGTTTAAAAATGAAATAAACTAGCTAAATTTGGAACAATAAGTCAAAAGAAAACTTAGCCAGGTAATGGTGTTTATGGTTCCCTCAAGGATTAAACACCAAAAGAGTTTTTAGCGCTCACAAAAAGTCATGTTTTGTTCATCTGTCTGTTGAATTTCACAGCATGTGCTCCTGGAAATTTAGATTTCTAAAACTTTTTTGAACTACATTCAATTAAATACAACACAAAGACTTCATATTCAAAGTTCAAATCATAAACCTAATGTTCTTTTTAAGTGTACACTTATTTTAAATTCGATGCATGCAACACTCCAAAAATTTAGGGGAGGGACCTGACGACTGTGTGACATCACCTTATCCTCTTTAAACAGTGTTAGGAACTGAGGACCCAAACTGTTAAGTTTTTTTTTTAATAAAGAGTTCCTTTTCTTTATTATTTCATAATACAGCTTCACTTGCTCAACAGTCACAGTCTCATGTGTTGTATTTCATGCTTAATATTGAACCAGTCATTTTTAAGGGGAGAGGTCTGGACTGCAGTTAGGCCAGTGTAGTACCTGCGCTCTTTTGCTATGAAGTCATGCTATTGTAACACGTGCAGAATGTGACTTGGTATTGTCTTGATGGAGAAAGGAGGGGTGTCCTTTAAAAAGACAGTGTGAAAATGGCAACATATGTTACCCGAAAACCTTTATATGCCTTTCTGCACTCAGTAGTGCCCTCACAGATGTCAAAGTTAACCACACCATGGGCACAAACACAACCCAAGACCATCACAGATGCTGGCTTTTGAACTTTGAGCCAGTAACAATCTGGATGGTTCTTTTTCCTTTTAAACCCAGAAGACACAACTTCTATAATTTCCTTAAAAAAAAGGGCTAAAAGCTGGATTTATCAGTCCTTTTCCATACAGTGTCAGTCTGTCTCAGATGAGCCTGGGCCCAAACCAGTTGGAGCAATTTGAGGTTGTTATTGATATATGACTTTGATTTTACATGATTATATTCAGAGACAAACTGTGTTCATCATCAAAAGCCTTCTAAAGTGTTTTGAGCCAAAGTTAATGAATGCTTCGTACATAAAATTAGCATACTAGCACATTCTGTTTTTTTAATGTATAACATAGTACTCAAATTTTTGGGAATTATGTTTCTAAATGATCTTAGGTCTGTCTTAATAAATAACTGTGTTTTTTAAATATTCCATTAATTCCATGTAGCATTCTCTCCTATAAAATGAAAGAATCAATAATTTATTGTCTCCTTTTTTAAGTTTTGTCCCACACAGTGTCCTGTCGCACGGTCGTTATCTTCCTGTACTCCACCTCCTCTTCCTCTCCTCCACTCATCACCCAGCGATGTCAGGCGACATTCTTCAGCGCCTCAGCACTTTGACCCTGAGCAACAAGCACCTTGGTCGCCTGCCACGGTTCTTGGAATTCATTGCTTCCTCAGTTCCGTCACCAAGCCCAACCGTCACTGCCTCCCAGGTTCCCAGCCTGTTTCGAGAGCCCTACATCCTGTCGGGCTACCGTCCTGTCCAGCAAGACTGGCGCTGCTACCTCCTCAGCCTCTTCCAGAGACACAATGAATCCCTGAATGTGTGGACTCACTTGTTGGCAGCTCCTGTGCTGCTGTTCCGCTGGTGGGCCAATGTGGAAACCCTTGGGTTCACTCTGGATGCAGCCTCTCTACCTCTGAGCATCTTCCTGCTGTCTTCCTTCATCTACCTGTTCTTTAGTGTGGCAGCTCACCTCTTGCAGTCTCACTCTGTACATGCACACTACTTCCTCTTCTTCATGGACTATGTGGGTGTGGCTGCTTATCAGTATGGTTGCTCACTAGGACATTATTTCTATTCGTCAGAGCCAGGGTGGAGAGAAAGCTACATCGGGCTGCTGTTTCTACCTGGAGCAGCCTTCTTTGGGTGGCTCTCCTGTGCAGGCTGCTGTTTTGCTAAGTACAGGTACCGGCGACCATATCCACTGCAGCGTAAAATCTGCCAGCTGATCCCTACCACTCTAGCATACGCACTGGACATCAGCCCTGTAGCCCACCGCCTGTTCACCGTCTCCTGGACACAAGAGCCCTCGCTGCCCTTCCACGCCCTCCAGATTGCCTCTTTCCTGATCTCTGCCCTCTTCTTCTCCTGTCCCATCCCTGAGCGCTTCTTCCCAGGCTACTGTGACTTTGCAGGTCAGGGTCACCAGATTTTCCACCTGTTTTTGTCCCTTTGCACTGTCTTCCAGCTGGAGGCTCTCTTTCAGGACTATGCAAGGAGGAAGGATGCAGTACTGGAGGTATTTGGAGAGAGGCAGCTATGGTGGGCTTGTGTATCCTTCCCCATCCTTTTCCTGTGTTGCATTCTGACAGCACTAATTACAATGAGACACATGAAAAAGCAACTGGACATTAAACAAGAGAAAGACAAGTGACAAGTATGAAGTATAATTCAGACCAAATCAGGTTTCCAAATTTCAGATTGTGCTGTGGCAGTGCAGTTGGTGGCAGTCACCGACTGCAAAAGATTGCAAGAAACAAAAAATGAAGCAGCTCAAAGCAGAGTCAACTTTTGAGCATGTAATGTGATATCAGGCTGCTATAGAAAATCAACTGATCAGCTGATCAGGCCGAGCAAAGCTGAATAAACCTGCCATCAGGAGTACAAAGTCCTAATTTTCATTTACAAATGGGTCAACACTCTGACACTTTTGCACAAAGCTGCAGAATTCAGTGCAAAGCCTGATTTGGTTTGAAAGGGCCACAAGTGTCTGTGTGTCTGTGTGTGTGTGTCTGTGTGCATGCGTAGGCATGTGCGCCTCTTAGGAACACGTTTCTGACTGATTGCTTACGGCTGGTGAATCCAGGGGACAGTAGCTGTGTCCCCAATTGGAAAACAAATGATTGGGTTAGGGTTAGGGTAAGTCTCCCTGAAAATGAATGTAAGTCAATATAATTTTACCAAAAGTGACCTGTGTTTTAATGTGTATGTATGTATGTGTGTGTGAGATAGGGAGAGACGGGGGAAAGGGGTTGGGTTTACATGTACCAAGCAATATTGATTATAATAAAATAAAGTCACCTCTTGTTTTTGTTTAACAAAAATCTGTTTCCCTGTGAAAAATGTGATTACTTCAAGTATTTCAACAATAAAATAATTAAAAAGAGTGTCTTGTCTGATAAAATTTAATAGGTCATCTGAAACACCTGAAGGAGTTAACTACTGATTTAACAAAACAATAGTTGGATCAGTGAACTCCATAGTTTGCTAACTTTGGCTCACTAAAGTTTTCCACAGTGAATCATCCTCCCATTTAATTGCTGCTAATGACACAGTTCGTTCCAGGGAGAATGCTATGAATGATATTGCTCTGAAACATATCATGAGTAAACCAAATAGTTTCCCTCCTGATTTTCCGCAATCTGTTGTAATAATAAACATATGCTATACATATTTGTAAGGACACATTTTTTATCTTACTCCTATAATACAGAAAACAAGCAATTGTGCATTTGATATATATTTATTGTCCAGTTTTGGACACAGCTACCCCAAACCTGTTTCTCAAGCCTAGCGTTTTACATTCCTGTTTGCCACAAAGTCTCTCGTAGGTGAGT
This sequence comes from Acanthurus lineatus, assembly GCA_029814665.1. NCBI lineage: Eukaryota > Metazoa > Chordata > Actinopteri > Acanthuriformes > Acanthuridae > Acanthurus > Acanthurus lineatus. Next base: position 3,794,858 of record JAPZDV010000010.1, on the reverse strand, counting down.
GGCAGTGTCAACATGGAAAGACAGACTGAAAGAGCAAATCTGGATTATGCTGTTCACTGAAGTGGACTAGCCAGAATAGTGGGATTTGGGCAAACAAAGAGGCTAGTTTAATACTGAGGCAGAGGGATGGACTGCATGGAGGGAAGTTGGCAGAACAGTCTTCCACATGGGTTAAATCCCTCAGCAGATCCAGTTACTGTGGAGTGTGTATGTGTGTGTTTGTTTGCGTGGGTGGGTTGGTAGCTGGTGGGCGGGGGGGATATGGAAACAATGTTAGAGGACAACTCTGGCTCACAGGGGCAAAAGACTTTTAAGACCCTGTAGATATAGTGAAGAGTTGACTTACAAATAGTTAGTCTTTTTACCTCTTGGCAACAGTTTAAAAGAATATTTATTTATTTATTTATTTATTTATTTATTTATTTATTTATTTATTTGAATGAAAAATTTGGGTTGGCAGAAATGGGAGCGGGTGAAGTACTGGTAGGTTGTACACCATTAGCTATACAGCCTATCAGTACTTGTTAGCCATATGCTAACAAGTTACCCTAGGAGGAATGAGTGGCAAGCAGAATACTAGACAAATATTGAATATTTAGATAAGGCTATTAAAATAAATATACAATGTTTGATGTTTGATGTTAAACACAAATATGTGTTGACTACTTCTGTGGTTTTACCTGTTTGTTTGTTGATGATTGTTTTTAAGGCAAATTAACCTGGTAGCCACACCTTTTGTGTTCATTATGAAAACTAAATTTCTTCGGGGCAAGTTTCAGGATGGCCTAGTATCAATTTGTGAGTCAGAGCTCAGGCTTTATTTGAAAAATTAGAAGTTAAACATTTTGAGAAATATGCATTTTTGCTTTCTAGCTAAAAAGTAAACAAGAAGATTGATACTGTGTATATATCTTTCTTATAGCTTAGCTTAGCACAGCAACTGAAAACAGAAGGAACTAGGTGGCCTGGCTATGTCCAAAGGTAACATATCTGGCTACCAGTATTGGAATCTCATTTGTTTAACCTGCTGAAATATTGAAAAACAAAAATAAAAAGTTTCAGGAGATTAAGGAGGTTACAGGAGGTTATGTGCTTGACAACTTCTTGACCAAAAGTAGTGATTTTCTTATCTTGAAGTTGTAAGGCAACCAGTGTTAATTAATTTGTTGTGTGTTCAAACTAAAAGTGAAGAAAATTTTCCGGTTAGTTGTTTGTATTGATTTTACCACTATCACCTTGTGCAGTGTATGTTTATTCATCTTAAACTGCTAACATACCAAGCTTTACAGATGGTAGCTGTTAGCTAGCCAACACAAAAACTGACCATGTGAGAAGAAGGGTTCATGTTTGTATTTGTGTTCAGCTTACCCTCCACTGCTCAGACTTTTGCACTCAGACTGTCCAGAGTCTCAATTGGCATCATGCTGTTAGAAGTTGTTTCTTGCCCCCTTGCTGTATATTTCATGTCCTGTTCACATCTGTCCCTTTGCTTTATATTCCATTGCACCAAGTCAAAAAAATTGCCTCATGTTTTGCCTTGAAACACCTTAAGAGGTAGCATTAACAATTTTGTATGGGCTTGTATTTTATTTTTTTTTTACCTTTGAACAAAGTCAGTCCATCTCATTCCTCGTCACAGGTGTGTAAACAAAGCTAAGCTAAACAGCTGCTGGTTGTTGCTTAAATTTTAACAAACAAACACGAGAGTGGTATCGGACTTCTTATTCATGACTAGCAAGTAGGCAAAGTGTTTCGTTGGAGAATTAAAAAAAAAATTATTTGACTGAAATAGTGAATGTTTTGAAATGTCGTTGTCAGCACAGATGAGCTGAAGGCAATAAGAAAATGTGCTACACTTACAGTCAATTATTTAGGACAGTACAAATGAATAAATGTAGGCCAGCGGTGTTTTTGTGAGTGCTGTGGTGGCATTGTCAGATCCATGCACTGTGCACATGCAGGAGGCCCACTTTTCTCTGCAGGGTTAAACTCAGCTGCACATCAGGAAGGTTATTTTTTTTTTTTCAATTTGCCAACAAAAAGAGATTATTTGCTAGCTGGGTTTATTCTTATTTGAGACAATTGTGCTTTTAGGATTATGTTGCAAATATTTGAAATTGGCATCCTGCAGGCGTCCTCTCCCCCTGCTGTGAAAGTGTGGCTATTGATTTTGCTTTGTGCCTCTAAGCAAATCTCAAACAGAGTCCAGAAGGGAACAAATAAAAATTGCTAGGAGCAATAGATTGTCTGTTCTGCAGGGCTTCAAAAAATGATTATGACAGATGGGACCATTGAACAAATAATGGATGTGTGTAGGTGCCATTATTAAGAAAGAGGTGCGTTTGTGTAGTCTTAAAGAGTCAGGGGTGGTGAGGTGTGTGAGCAAGGGTGTGTGTGTCAGGGTAAATCAATACAATCCTTTCCCTGCTTTACCTTCCAGCAGTGGAATGTAACTAAGTACATTTCACTGAAATACTGTGATGAAGTATAAACTTGAGGTACTTTTACTTTACTTAGGTCTTTTCATGTAATTTTCTACTTGCTACTTCTACTCCACTACACCTCAGAGATTTATATTATACTTTTTACTTCATTATAGATTTACTAGACATATGATGTTTCATTAAAAATTAAACTGCCTTACCAGTTTAAATTAAAAAAAATGTAGCTAAACCAATCGTTGATAAAATTGGCAACTATTTTGATTGATTGATACATGTTTTAAAATCTTTTGGCTCCAGCTCAAAGAGAGTCGGATGAGAAGAGCAGTACCGTTATCATGCTTGTCAATTTATTATAATGTTGGAGCCTGGGGATTGTCAGTGCAGTTTAACATTGAGATTGGAAGCAAGGGGAAACACAACTTTGACTGTGTCAAGACAAGGTGAAATTAAGTTGTTGTTGTTTTTTTAAAAAAAGAAACAAATAAAGAAGTAATAACATAATTAGAAAAAATATAATAAAATAAAAATATAATTAGTGAGTTGTAGAGATATAAGTAGGTCCCCTTTGACAAGTCAGATTAGCTTTGGCTAAGCTAACAGTGTTTTAGCTGGGTTACAAACAGACATAAGGGACATTATAGTCTTTATCCCACTTTTAACAAAAAAAAAAACAATTAACATAATTAACATCCTGAAATGTTCAGCTTTCCTTTCAAATATTTAATTAATAAATAGAGTAAACTTCAAAGGGAGAGCCCTGTTAATGATATGTTTGTTACTCTATTTTGGCATGAATGCAGAATTACATATTTCCCCTTGCTCCCTTGGCAGTGAATGGGTTGATTCCACTGACCCAGCAAGAAAAAGGCTCCAGGGCTGATGGCACCATCATGCAGGTGTGGCTACAAACACGCACAAAATGATATGCCATTTGCCTTCCAAGCGACAGTGTAACCTGTTGACATGCTGGTATTTCTTTTATTTTTTACTGGTAACATTTACATTATCCCTTGTTACAATCACTCAACCCATGGCTTTTTTAAAGTAACCAGCTGAAGCATCTAATGTACAGAGCTCAAACTGCACCTCTGAAGTAAGTCCTATATTTAGTGATTCTAGTCTGCAGACAAAAACTGATTTGCATTAAACAATGATCCTTTTTGTGTACAATAGCTCCCTTGTGAGTATGATTTCAGCAGTTTTAGCTGGTCAGGTTGAGGTACAAAGACCAAGTGGGAGAGACTATTAGTATATTTCTAGTTTCATTTGGTGGTAATTTTGTGGTTATTTAGCATATATTTAACTGCTGGCCAACATGGGATGACTCATATAGTTATAACTGATGAAAAATAAAGCCATGATGTCCTTTACTGTCTTATTATTGGCAAAAGCACTATATAAAAAGTGGGTCTGAGAGAATGTGCTTAATACCGTATAACTCATAGCTTAGGTGTATGTGTGTGTGTGTGTCTGCCCTAATTAGATTTTCCCTGGGAGGCAGCTATAGTCTACATGAATTAAAATCAGTGGTTGGCTCAGCCTTCAAATATCCCCCTAAGGAGTACTTTATCTATCAGTTTGAAAAAGTTTCCTATCGATTTATGTTTTTTTGTTATTTTTTATTCTCTAAGCTTCGCTTTTATGAAGCTGTGGCATTTTTCTAACACACATTCCAACATTCCTGGCAGCTGTAGACCTGACAGGTGCCGAGGCGCTCAGGTTCAGATGTAGGTTAGTGATGATTATGAAACACAATAGACAGTTTATGTGCTTGTGTGAACACCTCCTTCCTAACAGACAGGACACCAATAACCTGAGTCCCTCCCTGCCTGTTGTGAGTTGCATAAAGTAGGCAACCGAGTGACTGACGGCAGGTTTTGACAGAGCTACAGCTGAGTGAAGCAGCAGTCAGTGTAAGTAATGAACTCTGCTATCAATTCATTTATTTATTTAGTTCTTGCTTAGTTTTATATCATTATAGTTCTTCTGGTTTTTAAAAGTATGTTTATCTCCGAAAGAGCTGGACTTGAAATGTGAGTTGCTTTATGTGGAGGTGGCTGGTGTCCTTTTCTTCTAGGCAGATGTGCGCTAAGTAAATAAATGTATATGTAAAATGCATTTAGGTAAATGAGTAAATTTAAGTAAAAGAGCTCAAAGAACATTTATCATAGTGAAAAGTGAGCACTTCACATGGCCTTTCCCTACACTCATGAACTATTTTTCTCCTCTCTTTTTTGTGCATTTTTGCTTTTTTTAACAGAGCAGTAGAACAATGGCTCCACTAGGAATGGTTGACATGCTGGGCTGGTTTTCATCCCCAGAGGTGGGCATAATTTCCCTCATTGTCTTCCTCGTCCTCAGCATCACTCTTGTTGGGCTTTGTGGAAGTTGTCAAAGGTAAGAGAAATTTAATGATATAAAGAGTATCTAAGCATATTTTGGTTTAAAGTCAGGTCTGCTCTCTTTCGCTATACTAAAAAATATGAGCTGCCTTTGTCTGTTTGAAGTCCAAACTGCTGTCACTTGAATGGAGTTAAAAGAATTAATAACAGTGTTGCTTATTATGATCAACACTATGACCTGGCCTGTATGGAGCTTCTCCCTTTTGGAGTGGCTGTTCACAATACTTTGGCAGATTAATTTTCCTGTTCCCAAACTTTCAAACCTTTCATTGTCATTCATCACTTTTCAGCACACAGCACAGGGACTTGTTCGACTTGTACATGGTGAAGGGTGTTGCCTGTTGAGTAAAAGGAAGCAGAGAACTTAAAATCATGAAATATCGTTAGGTAGCTGAGCCAAATGGGCGGGGCTGAAACTTTAACTTTGATGAGATCGAATATTTGTGCGTTTATGTGTATGTCTGTGAGGGTGTGTGTCTATGTGTGTGTTTGTGCACACCTATGTAGGTATTTTTAAATCACATTTATGCATGCACATGGGTGTTTGCACACCCATAACTGTGGTTGTCACACCAAACATACCAGTGACAGTGACAGAGGCACTGTAGGGTGAAACAATGATCTTATCTTTTACAGTCTGTCTCTGCGCATTCCAGGGCTTGTTTGTCACTCAGGAGGAATGAAACTGGTGTGGGACTGTAGTAATGGATGAGAGTAAAAACTCTTTACTCAGAATATTGTCTGTTTATCCTAAGAAGGGGAACATAGTTGTGCCCATGAGTACTGAATGAGACGTACAACAGATGTTTCATCAAGCATTACTTCAAGGAATAATAGAGGGAAGAATTTGATAGGCAGCAGTATTTTAAGGTCTTACAAGTGTAACTGATAAATGCTGAAAACTTTGTGTTTCATATTATAAATTATAAATATTTTTTTTAGGAAGCTGTCTTTTAAACTGGTCTAAGTCAAGTCCTGTTCAGGTCACGTCTTCTCAAAACGTGTCCCAAGTTAATTCTCTATTCAACAAGTCCAAAAGGGGTCTCAAGTATTAATAAAGTCAAGCCATGTATCTTCAAAGAGAATTCAAGTTTAGTTTCAAATCTTGACAAAGTACGTTTAGATCAAGTCATGTTTGGTCAAATCAATTCCAAGTCTTGTCTCAAGTCTTCTGAAAGTATTTTGAAAATCTCCAGTCAAGTGAGTCCAAAATAAGTTGCAAGTCTTATCAAAACAGGCCCAAAGTTCTGTTTCCAGTAAGGCCAAGCAAGACCAAGTTATCGCAAGTCTTGTCAAATCAAGTGTTAGTCTCAAGCTTTGTTAAGTCCCAAGTCAAATCCAGTGTCCTCTAAAAGCAAGTCCAAGATCAAGTCCTGTCCATAAATACTAACCATAAAAATGATAACTGTGTGAGTTAACCTTTGTCAGTTACATTTACATTTAGAACTGGTTGAAAACAGTAAGTCCTGCTTATTCTTAACCTTTTAGGTAAGAGTCAAATCTTGACCTGAGCCTGAAATTACACTCACTCTTTCAGTTTGCTAATTACAGCTTGGCCGGCCAGACTTCGTCCAAAACTTAATCAGTTGTGAAATTCAGCCTGGACTCAGCTGAGCCAGTCAGATCTAATAGGTCTAATCAAATCAAACTAAGTTTGTGCATAAATAGGGATTTACTGTTTACTGCACTGGATTATTGAATGGTGCAGTGAAGCAGAACAGGAGAGTCCTGAAGGTAGCATGATCTTCTTTTTTAGAGGAAGAGCAGGGGGCTGAGACCCAGTGACCTACTGTACCTTTGTGTGTGTGTTTGTGAACCAGGATGATAAAGTGAATTAGGATACAAACTTAGAAAAGAGTCAGAGACAGATGGACAGAGTTTCAGAGGTTTTAAGCAAAAAAATCAAACCTACATTTTCCAACTTATAAATAGGACTTTTGTCCCTGTATACACTTAGTAGACACAGTTTTACCATACCATCCTAATTCTTTATAATCTAATTTATCTAATTAGATCTTATTTAAATCTAATTAACTTTGTTGTCACCCACAGGGGCAGTGGAAAAACGTATGATGTGAGCGACTCAGGGGTATGTACTGTTTTTCATCATCCTTATTTTATATCTAGTTCTTTTGCATTCTCTCTCTTTCAGTCTGTCACTAAAGACCTCACTCTATTCATGCAGTGGAACATTCAGTATCTAAATGTAGCATTTAGTATCTGTTGCAGTTCATTAGCCACTAATTAGGAGCAATAAGTGGCTAATTATAAGCAATCAGCAGAAGTATGGTAGAGGTTTTGATACTGTAATAACTGTAGGCATCATTAGATTAAAATCAGGCAGACCCATGAGATAGAGAAAATATAGATATGACTATCAGTAAAATTGTCCAATGATGTAATCTTTTGCTTAAAAAGGATCAGAACAAATTTTGAGTGACTCATGACCATAAGTTTCTGAATACTATAATGACACACTAAAAGTAATACTACACATCACAGAGTGCTTAACCACAACAAGATAAAAGAATATGAAGTATTCAAGAATGATGTGAACATTAGGAAGTATGGTAAAAAGGAGTTAAACTACATGTATGGCATATAGAAGGTCTGAATAAATTTTAAAAAGTTACTTCAACGAAAAAACAAACAAGTTGGATGTTCTTAGGTCTTTCACTGCTGACAAACCTGTCACATACAAATCCATTACATACACTAACAGTCACCATCTTAGTTTCATGTTTACCTCATTTTTGGATCAAGTAAGCAATATGCAAGGTCTGGTCAGACTTTCACAAGAAAGCTGCTCACAAACACTGAAGTGACAGCTGTAGTTTGTTTAAATTTAACCAACAAAACTACTTGTTTCCTTCCTTGCACTTCCTTAAAATGATTAACTTTTACTATTGGAACATGAATGAAATCAAGTTCTCCTGTGTGAGAATCCTGTCCCATACACAATGCTTACATCCTTCCAGACAATATATCAACCCATGATCGTATTGTACCTCAATACATTCATGTACATTTCATTGCTGGGTGGGGCAAAGCATTGTACATACAGAGTTTACCCTAGTGAAGCTGTAGGTCTGATGCATTCTTGTCTGGTAATGCTGAGCAGCTAGCTTACAAATTCACCCTCCCACTTAACTGAACATAGTGCCAACTTTTTTCTGACATGCTGTCTACATTAAAGGGTTGAGGTAACATCAATCAAACACACACAAACATGAAAGAAGGAAACTGTCAATGCAGCTAATCTGTAATTAAAAAGAAAAACATTGTTGGCTGTGAAAGGTTATTTTCTTTCTTTCTTTGATCGGCATTACTCCATGCCATGCATATAACAAGTTCCAAAATGTTCCAACACCCTTGATAAGCCGCTTTCATCATTTTCATATTTGTAATACAATATAATGTATCTTTAGCTACCAGAAGCAAATGTATCTCCACAATAATAAAATCAGTTGTCAACCTTTGATTTTTTAATAGGTCAATTAAGCTAATAATTGTTACTATAAAATAATTCATAGTGGTATTCTGGACTGCTTGCTCAGAAATGGTCTAATATCAGTTATTGTCTGTTATGCTAACATCTCTGCACTGTGGTAGCATGAGCTAGCAGTGACAGTAGCTTCTTAGACCAACAGGACTGACTGCTTTAACATTAATTTAATGCTCTTACAATTACAAGGTTGAAAAAGGAATTTGATGCACTTAAAAGTTTGAATGGAAGATATCAACAACCCCTGATGACCGACTGTTGTGCACACACTGTGGCATGCAGAGTGTGACCGTATTAACTAGTCAGTTGCCATAATTTTTTACTCTTTGGCCAACGAACCAACTGAATATAGCAAAGTAAATATAAGACTGTCACTTACTACAGTTGAAACAGACAATTGAGATTAATAGGAAAGTTTTTCGATTTGATCACTATGAAGCTACCTCCAGCAACCAGCTTTAGCATAGCTCAAAGACCGGAAACCTAAGAAAACAGCTAGTCTGTCTCTGCCAAAAGGTAATCTAACTTAGTGGATGTAGACTCTGAATATAAGCCTACTGTTGAGGGACTATTTTTGTTAACACCCTCTTCCCCTTTCACTAACTGCGTGTTACTGTTTTCAGAGTCAGCACTGCTGCACCCTGGGTTAGCACCACCGGAAGTCAATTATATGAGTTTAAAATTAATACAAACAAGCCTTATTGTTTTTTCCCTAGTGCAGCACGGTAATGGGTGCAGCCAAACCTTTCTCCAGTAATGACATGATCAAGATTAGGCTGGCTATGTGTGACTAGTCTAGAGTTGATGAAAATATGTCTTCCTGTACTGCTAAAACTCACTCATTTACACATTATGTTATTTTGTAAATTATTTTTTTAAACTAATTGTAAAAATTACACAGGTGTTTTTTCAGGTGTTGTGCTTTGTTAAGAAATGGTAAGTAGTTTTGTTTAAGGGGATTTAGCTAGTGAGCTGTAACATTAGATTAGTTAGCTTAAGTGATATTCCAAGATGGATATCTGTTGACCAAAGGTTAGCCATTATCTCTGTTTCCTGTCTTTACGCTGAGCTTAGCTAAGCTGTTGCAGGCTCTAGCTTTACATTGGGCATATAAACATATGAACAGTACATAGATTATATCCTTGAAATCGTCATAATAATGTCTGTCTTTTTCTATGACAGACTTCAGGAACACGAGGAGCCAAAGGGACCGCAGTGCCAATGTCAGGAGGAACCGCCGGTGAGTTCTCTGTGAGTGGAAACATATTTTCAATCAAACATTTACGTCTCACTTACATTTTCTCATCTCAATTTCCAGATCCAGGGAATTTGAATTGGAGGAGCCACAAAGACATGCCTCCAAACACACTTGAAAGATCTCGCGCAGTAACCAACTAACCAGTCATTTACAGTTCTGAACACTTCTTTGACAGCCACTTAACATTCACACCACAGAAAATTTTAGTTCCCGATGTCCAAGGCAAGAAGCAGGAAAGAGGATGAATCGCATTCAGCATCACATTGCACAGAACCCCAGTTCCCTACATTTTACATTGTTCCAAAAGGACAGATGGATGGAAAAAAGGAGGAAGTGTGGGAGGGGAAGTTGGCCCTGATCTCTGCCAGCCTGAGCCACCATTCACACCTTGTCCTGATGACAGGTTTCACATCCCTGGATACAGTCTTAAAGAAAGTACTCTCAAGTTGTCTCATTCATGGCATCTGAATTCATCTGACAAGAATTTAAATACTTTATATCAACTCATCTGAGTATGTTACACATTATTTTGTAAGAGTTTGGATTTTGTGTGTTATTACCATTTTTAAGTGTCATTTTTTACACAAGAACTTAACCAATAATTCACATAGTACTCAAAATTATCATGGTTGCTTTATTGTGTAAGTGTATAATTCAGCAAAAATTTTTTAGGTGACTTGACCCAGATCAGAGAGCAATGCCAAATGCTGTAAGCGGTTTCAAAATCTTGAAGCAGCAAACTTACTAGTTTTCATCCGTGTTTAGCTTACTTTGACAGATATTTAGATTTGAGATGTTAAGAGTTGTAGATTTGAGGCTTAATTGCCCGGTCTTTGAGCTAATTTAACTCAATGGTCAGTCTAAGGTCTAAAATGGTCACTGTCAAAAGGCCCTCGACCGACATTTAATCATGTAGATTTCCACAGGTAAATCATTAACCTCCCTGCACCTCTAAAGCATGCTAGTAAACACAATATAATATCTGTTTAATCTGAACAAAAACTGAAGTGTAAAAGCAATATGCTGTAGTTTTAATGGCAGGTTGTGTGCTGTAACTATCTCTTGGCCAGGCCAGTGACTTCCTGGAGTCTTGTCACCACCAAGTGATTGTCAAAAAAGTCACTGCTTGTCAAAAAAAGGATTCTGCCTCATAACCCCCGTGAAATACAGTGTGACTTGGCTTTTCACTCTTCAGTTTTGGTAGGAATGAACAAATGACATATAATGTGTGAATTTGTCAGCTTTAGGGGCGCTAATTGGTAGATATTTGATATTTGGTAGTGTTAGATTAGCCCTTTCCTTATTTACAATGTTTGTGCCAAGATAAGCTACTAGTTGTAGCTATACACTCATGAAAGAGATATGAGAGTTTTATCAACCTTTTATCAATCAAACTTATTTTGATAAAAAAAAAGCGAAGAAGCAAACTAAAACACACTCTAAAACTCTAAAACACAACAGCAAGGTTAGCAAAGTGGTTGCCAGATATGTAAGGTTGAATGTGATTTGTAGCAATGGGGGGGCACTTGTGAAACCATACTAATTTACAACACTGCTGCCACTGTTGAGCTGGATGTGATGATGGAGCAAGTGACTTGTTATGTACTGATGTGTTGACACTGAGGAGGGGAGGTTTTTCTAGGCTTTGGTGCACTTTTACTAGCAACGAAGGGATCAACTTTTGTTCATGTTTTTTTTTCTTCCATTTCTGTTCCAGTGTTTCTCAGTCTGCTGTTGATCAGTGCAGAGTAAGTCTTTGCTGTAGAATTACCTTTATGTTAACATGAGTGATGTCCATGGAACTTGTGGGTTTGTTTGCCCTGGTTTGTCTTCCCACCCAAAACCTGGCTGATTGTGATGGGATGGGAGTGGCACCTGGGCCTGTTGAGAATTCAAAGTAAACCAAAGGTCACTAAAGCTCATAACAGGGTGGAGTTGTCATTCTTGTAATGCCAGTTGTCGAGTTTTGCCATATTAATTCACTGAACTGTTTAAATAAGACACACCCATGTGAGACAGTGTTAATGGCAGTGATACTCCTGCCTCACCATTTGTCAGTAAGAGCCCTACACATATTTATAAGAATAGTTTCAGTCTCTTAGCATGAGCAATGTGCTACTAAATACACACAACAAGGTTCATCTATACTTTTAAACAGTTGTAAATGGAAGATTTTTCAATTTGTTTTTGTTACAGCAGATACGTCACATACACCCATCAGGATTCAGCTAAGTTTGAGTCAAAGTTTGAGAACAGCTGGTGGGCTGTTTGGTGCCTATCGATCAATCTATTCAAACCACACCAGCACACTCCTGACAAAGCACATAAGCTCAGTTAGCCTAGAAGACATTTTGAGTGTTGAACTCAAAATAAATAATACTGGAGGATTCCTCAAACTTTAACTTTGAACACAGTCATTAAGTCATTAAGATTTCATTTAAGAAATAAATTCAAGTCAAAATTGTATATACTTTAAATTCTTCATACTAGTTGCATTGAAATATTAAACAGACTTTTATGAACAAGTGTTTGGAACCAAACACTTTTGTCAAGATGTCCATGGTCCCCATGTAATGAGCTTTTAATTCCTTTAATACACACAGAGTTCATTTTCAATATTGAAATGAGTCTGAAAATTTGTAGTTTTACTGAAATGACTCAACAACTTTTTTGTGGATTGTTGTGAAATTTGCACTAACATTAATTTCTTAAATCTAGATTATTTGTAATTACTTTGGCATTACTTTGACTTCATCTGATTTTTTTAAGTAGTCCAGTACTATGCAATATGACTGAAAACATATCTATCAGCCTCAGCTGTGCTTTGTCTTTAGTGCTAATTAGCAAACGTCAGCATCCTGACTTGTCAAACTAAGATGATGAACATGGAACACATTTTACCTTCTATGTGCATTTTAGCAATGCTGCCCTCTAGTGTGACTGCAGGTCCTATCTTTAAAGTAGGTGCCTTTTTTCCTAAAGGAAGATATTTCATTTACTAATAAGCTTAGATTGGACTTGAGTAAATTTCCAGGATTCAGTCAAACTGCAGGCAACATCACCCAACTACTCTGACTTTCACATTTGCCTGGTGACAACTGCCCTTAAAATCGTTAATGTCTATTGTGTGATAACACATTAATAGCTTGTTAATTTCTGCTATCTAGTAATTCAATTTTATCTCCTGCTGTGTAAATGCAATTGTCTGTTCATAAAATCAATCTCAGTCTGTCTAACAAATAGAGGCATTTGCCAGAAGGCAGGTCGAGCTTACATTAATGAATGAAATTGGAAGAGAAGGAATTCTGTCTGGTTTAGGAATCAGATTGGGACTAGGATTGGGTTTCTATCTCTCTCTCTCTGACTGTGGTGGTGCTCAGACCCTAAAATACCTGCTGACTGGATGTCTGGTGGAGAGGGTGCAGACAGCCGACACTAATCCGGTCTCTCAAACACACACAGAAACATGCACACACACACACGCACACACACACACACACACACACACACACACATGCGCGCGGGGGCAGGCTCTACAACACATACACATACTGAAAGTAGTGTTTGATCTCTTTGCAGAGAATTTATCATGTGATGTTAGGGGTTGATATACTTTGTGCTATGGTGTCAACTGTTTTATTAATTCTGACTTATAAAATGATGCTGTTAATTTTTCTTATAAGTAGCAATAATCTGTGTTTTTTCAAATAAAATTTAAATTACAATCCTTTCTTTGTGTCAGAATTATAGTATTACAACAGCTAAGTGCATATAGTGGCAATATTTCTCAATAAATATGACTATTACGATATTTGCACTTATAAGGAAATGATGTTTGAGGGACCTCATAGTAGTTTTTAATATTTTTTTAATCATTTTTGCACATTCTGTAATGGACGTTACATTTGGCCTATTTGCAGTGATATTTGTACAGCATCTTTCAGCATCTACATCATTTGCTAAGATAAACTCAAACCTCTATAAATTTGATGCCATCTCAATGCTCTAGATTCTTCTTTTTTATATTTATTAATGTATTAGGGACAGAATCTAAATCATCAACATATTTTCTTATGCCTCTGTGGCTAAGAAACATCTGATAAACAAACATACAGATATTTGTATATGCTTGAGACAGACAGGCAGGCAGGCAGGCAGGCAGGCAGGCAGGCAGACAGACAGACAGACAGGCAGTGAGGATGCTGCCGCTGCTGCTGCTGCTGCTGCTCTGGTAACCCCTCACCTAGATCATCCTTTTGTGCACAGCACGCTGCAGGTCGGTGTCTCTGCGCTGTGTCCAGCTGTCACCGCCTGCATTGGTTCACCAAGCAGACACACGTAGGCGCGTATCCGACCGACCAACCCCCTCTTCCCCCGGCAGACTGAAGAGCCGGCAGGCGGCGGGACAGCCAGGCAGCGACGACCCGCCGCAGCAGCTCCGACGGGACGGAGAAGGTAGAGGTCTCCACCGACCGAGTAAGTATAAAATACATTGTTTTGTTTTTCGCATGTGTTGTTTATGACGCAACGAGCACAGTAAAAACATACTTCTCTTCTAGCTGTGTGAGCTGGGGGGAGGGAGGGAGGGGGTGTTTCTCCTGATCTCAATCTACGTTGCCGGGTGGAGATAAGTGATGTAGTCTAAGGATGATAAACTGTGACTTCTAGTCGATTATTATTTTAAAAATAAGTAATAGCCAACGGCATAAACAGTGGTAATGTTATATATTTGTTTGGAAAAGTGTTGTTCCCTTGAAAGCGCAATAATCGTGCGCAACTTGCATCAAATTTGCAGTAGCGTGCTTAAAATGACTCACAGGGATTTAACTGCCTAACATCAAAATGTGTGAAAGCTCCATAATTATGAGTTTAATTGCTTTCACTTCCACTATACCACTGGGGGATGACGTTATGTCTTATGTGTGTGTGTATGTGTGTGTGTTAATTTTAGTAACACTGTTTACACAGAGCCTACTGCGTTGTTGTCCTTCTTTTAATCGCTACGTGATACGTCATGTGGGGAATTGGACTTTTTGATGCGTTTTACCTTTCTCATAGCTTTCAACATAAGGTTATTTTCATCGGTAGGCCTTTTCCCTGGTCCGGCTCAGACCCTCCCGGCGAAACTCGTGTCTGAACACGTTGTCAGAAAGGGGGTGTGTATCTGAAAATCAGAGTTTAGCCAATAAGCTGCGGCTCCCCGCCTACACTGTGCCACTTGTTTACTACTGAAGCTGGACGCTGATTGGCGGAAAGGTGGGGAAAATCGGGCTTTATGTTGCGTTTGGGTGCATAGGAAAAAGTGTTAGAGTTTAGATTTCTCATTGAAAATTAATTTAAGAGGTTTGTATTTGGTAAACAGTTGAAGAATTTGGCACTAATACACAAGACTTTAAATTTCGTATGAAAGAAGCAAATTCCTGCCATAGATCTTCATAAAAGGGGATGTTATTTTAGTTGTTGTTATGTCTTGTTTTTGTAACATTGTTTCTTTGTAAGTCTATAATAATAATAATAATAATAATAATAAAAATAATAATGATCAATATCATCATCATCATCATCATCATCATTAACATCATCATAAAATAACTGTATTAATCTTTTTTTTATTAATTAATTTTGAGTTTCTCCAACTAACAGACTAGAACCTAAGGACATTTAGAGTGCAATAAAAGGCTTGTAAAAGAGGGAGGCTTCACCTTCTCCCTTAAGAATCTGAAAATACCTGTGAGTTTAGTCACTAATGGACCAGTGCTGCTAGCTCCATTTTTGATTTGTTTGTTTATTTGTACATTTATTTAAAGTAATTTCAGTTCAAACATGCTCTTCCAAAAACTGTAATTATTTATTTTAAAATCCCAAAATTGCAGTTATATTTAAAGCTCATGATAGTAGCTCATGGACGGTTAAATGCTACTAAAATCTGCCTTGAGACTTTCGGCGATGTACAGCATTATTCTCGTGTGCCCTGAACGCAGCATTGCCCCCATTTTACATCTATGGGCGACAAGCCACAGTGAACGCACCCAAACGTCAGATTACGTCTCTGGAACGCGTTATCAGTCACGTACTTCATTGGAGTAGACAGCAAAACTCCAGAAAGATTTTGGTTCAGCCTCTATCTAAATCCACACAAGTCTGTGTTCACTTCAGATTCCTGCAATAATTTTTAAATTCCCTGTGGTGATTTAGTTCTTCGCTCTCAGACAGAGATGCAAGCTGGAATGAGTACATGAGTGGCTGCCAGCACTCACTAGTCAGCGAAGCTGCCTTCTGTTTGGATCAACATATTTATTTATCAAAGAAAGCATAATATTTATCATTTGATGCCATGGTTCATTGTGAGCACATTCCTCGGAGTTTAAAATAACATTCATTGCTTGATTGTTTTAGGAAGGAATCTTTTAGAACAAAAGATATCTTTTTAATTAAAACACACAATTTTACCAGATTTATGGAAAATATTATGTAATACAAATGGGATTTAACCATTAAGTATAGAGGGGGGGCTCCAGTGATTTTACACATAAGGTTCAGTTCACTTGCCAGGAGGAGTATCTGGTCGTGAGGGTTATCTTTAGCCTGAGACAAGCTGAAGGTGGAGAGTTTGAGGTGGACATTTCCAGTAGGAGGCAAGGATCAAATGAAAGGAATTATTGACTTTGCATTATGAGAAGTGTAGGATTCAGAGTTTTTACAGCTTGACACATACTAGAGATTCAAATTCAGGACATCTAGAGCTCCTCTGCTTCGAGTTTGATCATTTTGGGTTTTTTTCTCCGTCATGAGCTCTAACATTGCGGAAGTCCAATGCTAAACTGACACAGACCGCCAGTGCTTAAACAAGCAGTTTTATGAATAGTACATTGTTGTGGAAGCATTTAAAAATAAAGTCACATATTTTTGAGTGTTTCAAATCTCATGTTGTCCCTGGTGTCCTGTCTGCAGGGAGGAGTGACACTGTGCTGAGTCCCCTCACTGTGTGCAGCAGCACCATGGCAGCTATGGGACCTGAAGACAGAGCTGGAGCAGGGCCAGACGGGACGGCTGTCTGCCCTACGGGACCACAGGCCTGCATCTCTGCAGCGACTTACAACAGCAACGGACCAGACAGGCGGCAGACTCGGGTAAGTAGAGGGAGAGGGATGGAAATCCTATTGAGGTTAACCAAGATTATAAATGTTTGTTATGTGTCAAATGTTAAATTTATTCTATCACTATTGCTATTTTGTATAGTGTTATTCGACCCTCTGTCTACACTGTCACTGTCTATGCATCCGTTCTGTCATTTAGGCAGGTATGGTAAACATATGTAAATATAGCTGTCATCCATCAGCAGGATGCAATGTCCAGGCTTGAATGGTATTACTGGGGCAGTTTGATCACAGGATGAACATTGCAGTTAGTAACAGGCCACATAAACCAGAGTTAAAGCCCTTACTGAGAAAAAGGAAGACCTCCTACAAATAGAAAATCATTTCCTCCCCCTGTGTTAGACATAATGAAGTACCTGGTCTGAGCCTGGCAAACCACATTCTTTTCATACTGGCAGGCTCGTGTGGTCTGCAGACAGGACACCACAGAGACACAGGAAATATTCTCTCAACAGCTTTATTCATGGCAACAGTGAGACTCAATCTCAGTTTTTCAAAGATTTGTGTAACGGCTGATCCTCAAAAAGTCCTGAACCATATACTGATTCAAACATGGCCGAGGTGACCCACAGGTTTCAGAATAGTCATTGTAAACCCAATGTAGTGGCTCAGCTGGTTGCCATCATGGCAGTGCTGCAGTCCTTGCTAATCCAAAAATAGGCAGAGAGATGGTCTGGTAATAAAAATAACAGCACAGCAAGCTATATCATTAATCCAATATTTGCATGAAAATTGTCCAAAAAATGTAACAACATCACGCACAGTTGAGATGTCAAGTTGAATTAGCTGAGGTGCTAGCTGCTAGCTGTCACTCACAGTGGCTCCTCCCTTAATTTTAACGAGTGAGTTATATACAACTTCACCCTATCTGTGAGCGGATAAATTAGCTGCAGAGACCAAGAGCATTTTCAGTTGTGAACAAGTTTATTTCTGCTATTTGGTTAGGCATTTTAATACAGTGCTCTGTGGGAACTGACTCACCCTCAAGTGGCCATTCAAGAAGCTTCGGTCTTTGACACTCCCCCACTGACTTGAACTTAACAGAGCATAGGTTCATGTCAGTTTTTCCGTCTGTTTACTGACTCTAAGAATACTGTTTGAAGACTGCAGCAAAATTTAAATAGCTGATCATTTCCATTACCTCTCTCTAATACCAGCGCTGTGACAGTGGACATCACAAGAAAAAGACATCAGTTCACCTGCCGCAGAGGGAGGCGGAGCGAGGCTGGAGCAACGTGGCTGCTCCCTTGCAAGCTGTGGGACCCACGATGCACCTCAACAATGCGCCAGCTACTGGAGAGGCACCGTACAGGTGAGTAATAGGTAACAGTATGTGAGTGTGGGAGGGTGGGCTTCATCACACTGGAGTCTGAGGATATTTCTCTGTGCTATCTTTAGTTTCCGCAGCCCTGAGTCAGTGGAGATGGATGAGATCATGGCAGCCATGGTTCTGACCAGTCTGTCCTGCCCTGTTGTCCAGAGTCCTCCACAGTCAGATCCTGGACAAGGTCTGTCTCAGCTCACAAATCCACTTCTCTCACCTTACCTCGCCAGAGTCCCTGTCGTTTCTAACACGGCCTCTTAATGAAACATTATGTTATTTATACAGTAAAGAGCTCACTTGATGGCTTTATTAATGGTAAACAAGACATTTACTAATGCATACTAATACTAATGCATCAGATTATTTATAGGTCACTATTTCAAGCAAATTCTGAGTTTCTAGGTTTTAAAAAAATGCATTAGTTGGTGGTTATTCTTTCTATTTGATAATACTCGTACAGTTATGAGTAATCTGTCAATAAATTATAAGTAATTTTCTGCTAATAAACCATCAGGTCTGCTGTTATAAATGTGCATAAGTCGAAGCAAAATGTCACTCACTACTCCTCTGAGAAAAATAGAATAATTTAGTAACTAGGTTAGTAAATTATAATTTAGCATTTAATAATTTATTCAGACTTGCAAGATAAATAAAGAATCTCACAAAACTGATAGGAGTAGTGGTAGATTTCTAAATGTTGATGCTGTTGGTCAAATATGATAAAGTCTTGGCAGTAGTGTGGTCCCAGAGAGACCAGTGGATCCAGGGAGCAGTAAGAAATGCACAGTCTATTTTTAACCAACACATTTTTGATTTCTAAACTATGAGGATGAACAACTCACTGACAGCAAGGCACAGGAACCACGGTGACAAGTTAATATTATTTACGCTTTTGCAATAGTGAAAGGAAATAGGTCATTTGTAGAAGATGAAGAACAAGAGGTTGTTATCGTGAACTAACTCAGTAACTTCCTGTTGTCCAGCTGGCTCATCGTCGCCAGCTGATATGGAGTGTGGCGGCGGCGAGCTCTCTGACAGCGGTAGCAGTGGTTACTGGAGTTGGGACCACGGCAATGTGAGCCCTGCCCCCTCGCCGTCCGTCACTGAGTTGGACAGCAGCCCTGACGAAGGCCTACACATGGAGCTGGAGCAGGGAGAGGAGTTCAATGCCAAGAAGCCAAAGGTACATACAGATACAGTAGATTTACTATGAGTTTCCTGAAAAGTTTTACTGCAAAAGCTTCAGCACCATGTGATGGGAAGTCCTCAGATAAACAAAGGAAGTAGATTATGAAAGAGTGAGGCTGTACTATGTGATATACTGTGTGTCTGTGATATCCTCTGTCCTGAACTGACCTATGGGGTGTTTTTCTCTCACAGAACTCCTTCAGAGGTGTTTATAAGTGTCTGTGGCCCAGTTGTGGCAAGGTGCTAACATCTTCAGTTGGAATAAAAAGACATATCCGTGTGCTGCATCTGGGGTGAGTGGGTATATTCTTGACTCATATATGCAATCAGTTGTGTGCTTAATAGAAATGGATTTCGCTAGAAATTTGTCGAAAGTGGTGCTAATGGTATATTTTAGCTCAGGAACAGATTCAATATTAATATTTTTAATAACTTAGGCACTATATAAAAATTACTGCAGATGTTTCACTTTAAGGAAAATAAATACCCTGAGAAGGCTTCTTGAGTTAGAGGGAAACATCACTCCTCAAATATCTTAAAATATAAAATGGGAAAACATAACAAAACTGTCTTTTTTATCAGAGAACCACTAAATTAAAAATTAACACTACTAAAATAAGGGCTTTTAAGCTACCTACACTTCACATGAATTATGCAATGGCACACAAGAAAGCTTTTTTTAATGAAATGAATGAAGTTTTTCAACTGTTTTGGATGGATGAAATTAAAATACTTTATATCATTGATGTGAAATGTTCAATATTAGCGCCTCCCCATCCCCTCCTTATCATCTTCTTGCTGTCTTTTAATACTGGAAGAAATGAAATATTTCCACAAAACTCTTTTTTCCTTTTAGCAAAAGAGGTCAAATTCTCAAAGATTAATTGCAGCCACACAAGAACTTTGCACTAGTAAAATATTTTTAAAAAATTATTTTTAATTTCTGTTTTTAAGAATTTGTCAACAAGGTCAGGAATCTAACTTCTGTACTTGACTGTTTTAATACTGGATGCTATGGACACATTTAAATTTGAACTGTTCCAAAAACATAAAGAGGTTTGATATCCCTTACTTTAAGAATCCTACTTGTCGCATAGTTACTAGAGTATGAAGGGATTTATTGAGGGGTGTCTGTTATTATAGAGGTGAGAATATCAGTAAATTTTATGAGTCGAACATTCTAGGCTTTCAGATCTGGAGCCACTCCACTGTTGTAGTTTCAGGTGTGGTGAAAACCAGATACTTTAGCCCTCTAGAACATATCTAAGCTGCAAAACAGCATTAAAAAAACAAGAGGGAATAAAATTTTTAGATTGTGGAGGAGCTCTGACTTAGTGATTTTTGAGATTTTATATCTGGGCCACAGTGAGTGCTGCATTCAGGAACAGTCCAAACAAACAACCTGCTCTTCTTACTGTGTGAGTGTCCACTGGTCTGTCGCTTCATCTGACTAACACATTTTCACACTCCTACCACAAACACACACAGTGGGTCAGATCAGTCCCAGAGAGAAGAGGATTTCTACTACACCAAGATCTCCTGTGAGACCGTGGACGCCAGCTCTGCTCCAGCTTCTTCCCAGCAGGCTCCTGGCCAGGCCTCCTCCTCTCATCTCAGCTGGGCCTCTTGCGGTTCCCCTCCGGCATCGGGGCTCCAGATCCCCCCGGCTCACAGGCCCAGGTCCAACTCCAGCTCCGGGCCCGGCCCGAGCAGGCCCAGTCCACTCAGCCAGTCGGCCCCAAGCAGCTTCTGGCAGATTCACTCAGAGCATCTCTATCAGGTTGGTGCAGTGGGTTTGCTCTCAGTCTCTGGAGAGTTTTGGCCTCCTAATTGTGATGGTTTTCAAGTAATGGTTGGAAAGGTTTCTTCACAATTGTCTTTTACAGAATTGCAAAATAAAGTGTTATTGTAACACTAAAATGTACCTAGTTAATGATATGAGATTGGTTCTACCCAGACTCAGACCAGTAAATATGTTTTTATTACCCCTTTGCTCCTTCACATGACTGATCAGATGACCCACTGGTGCACTGTGGGTTTATGGAGATGTGTTTAATCAGCTATAAAACCTGGAATTAAACTTGCCCCTTTAAGTATTTTAATTCCTTCCAATATGAATGAAGATTTTTTTTAATGGTTTGTTCTTATTAGTTGTTGTTCAAATGCTGTTTGCAGGCTGAAATTTATAATGAGAAGATGCTGAATTTTCTAGTGTTTGCAATTTTTTTAAGGTCATAAAGAGTTTTAGTATTGGCACTTAGGATCCCTTATTTCAGTAAATTATTATATATTTCTCACAATTTGAGTCCTTCCCTGGAAGCAGGCTGTATTTTGTGAGCTGAAATTGTCTGAGAGAGACAGTGCAGCCCTTGTAAGCATGAAATATTAAATTAGAAGCAACGATTTTGGTGTGTGCAAATTTAGGAATTTAGCTTCCAAACATCCTAGTTTGCTGTTGTCTAAATTCAATCATCTTTCCCATGAACTCAGGCTGTACATGAAATATAAACTAATAAATCTAAGTTTCTTTTTCTCCTTAACTTCCCAAAGGATATTATCCTAGTTTACTGGATTTTGAAGTTAGATGGCTGTGGTGTTATTTCAGAGGTCCTCCTTACCCACTGCCCCCATGCTGATACCCCTCTAACGAGCCAATGAGCTGCAACTTTGTTTATGCATCACAAAGCAGCACATTTTGTCGGTGACCTGCATTTACCCTGTACCACCAAGCCTGTAAATGGATGCTTTGTGACAGTGAGAGAGGAAGCTGTCGGCTTGCTCACTCCCACAAGGAGACGAGACTTTCACCAGACTGTAAAAGGCAGGAAAACACTCTGTAAATTCTTCCAGTGTATTTGTACAGCAGTAAGAACTGAATGTACACTTATCCATGGCCACTTTGGACCTATTAAACTGACATTTTTTTTTTGAAAAATGTCTGGATCAACCTCAATAAATGAGGATGACAAGTTCATTTTTAATATGATACAGATGTTGAAAAATGTATCAGTTTGTACCACATTTGTCTTTTATTTTCTCTTGGATGTAGAAATCTAGTAGGACTCTGCTTAAGCAAGAGTGTGAGTTGAATTGTGGGTCAGTGCTGCCGGTGGAGCAGTGTTTACTGTGTGTCATGGCTGCTGGCGACTTGTGGCTTGACATGTCTAACCACAGCTCACTCTGGAATGTTTTTGTCCTTATCGGACACACACACTGGGTACTCACCATCATCCTGCTGTACTTTGTGGATATCAGTATGCTCTCAACCTGTTTTCTCTGTTGACATCTGTCTACGCTGTAGGATGAGGTGGTAGAAATGTAGTTGGACAGAGAGGAGAAATAGGACAGCAGAAAAGGGAAGAACTGAGCAGGAAAAGATTCAGTGCATGGCATTTTAGATCTTTGAATGCCATTACTTACAATAACTAGACAGAATCAAAAGCCATAAAGAGATTAGTTGTAACTATTTGGTAATTTGGACAACTCACAGGGGACAAAGTCTGTATTTACACATTGTGTGAATTTGTGTGTTGAAGTTGTGTTTCTAGAACAGGAGTCAAGAGTAAGTCTGCTAACAAAGCCTATATTCTGTTTATCTTTTTTGGCTAGTTACTATCAAGGCAGTAGCGGTTAGCCTCATGAGATAATATGAGTTGTAAACTTACACTATTAAAATCCAAGAAAATGTTGTCTCACACTTCAGTATATTGTTAGCTTTTATAAAAAAGGCTTTTAATGTTTAACATGAAAAATTTCTTAAAGTTTAGCCAAACTAATTGAGTTTTAACATTTAAAACAGCAGTTTTCCATTGGTCTAACAAAGCAGTTTAGTGTCTGTCAGTTAATTGCTTTAGTTATATGGCACACAACCTACCAAATTTTGTTTACTCTCACTTTTTTTTTTTTTTAAAGTCCATAAAAGCCGCTGTGAGCTGTCTGTCGGGCACCAAATAAACTGACATAGCTAGCAAGAAGCCTAAGAAACAAGCATCACGTTTAGCATTTCTCAGCAGTTGGTGGAGACCAAAACAGACCTAAATGCTGAGTCAATACCGGACTTAAATTTGCTAGGTAGTCAGAAAAATGACTGCTCATGAATGCTCATGTTGCTTCATGCCAGCTGGATGTGTACAGTAGCCATATCTTAGCTAACATGTTAGCTATATCAACTTGATGATCATAGCTTGGTCAACAAGGGGTCAGATGCCAGTGAAAACAGATTGAAATGGTTTTAGCAAAAATAAAAATCTCACTACCTTTACGTATAAAACAAGTTTTCAGCCAGTTTAAGATCTCACAGAAATGATCAGTCGTGTTGTGTCTTCTCTTGCCTCCTCCAGGCCTGTAGCCCCGTCCAGGTATCTGTGGCCTCTAGAAGCCCCGGCTGCCAGGGTTTGACCCCCTCCGCCCCTGTCCCCGGCCACAGTAACACTCCGGTGGGTCAATTCAATCAACAATTCAGTCTCTTTGACAATTAACATCAGAACAAGCTTAGAGAGAGAGCATGTATGAATCATGTTTATAAGTATCAACATTTTATTTTACATTGAAATCTTTGAACAACAGTGTTATCACTCTTATTACTTTGCCTTCTGTGTAACACATACCTGTACAATATCACAGTAGCAGCATCTAGGATCCTTAATGTGTTATTGATGTGTTAAGTTTTATTGATATCTATGTTGCTACCAGTAGGAATCCTCAAAGACATTTTACAAAGGCATAAACAGCTTTGAATGTATAAGTAGCCTTTCCAAGACTTTCTTTGAGTATGATCCTTGGGTTTCCTATAACAGTTTAACATGACTTAGCTGATCAGTTGAACATTATTAGTTACACATTCTTGATTTACTTTGATACATTTAATTGTGAAAACTGGCAGACTGGTGTTGTACTTACACTGTGCTGTGTGTCTGTTCAGATGGTGAAACCTCGCTGCCGGTCTGTCAGTGTTGGTGAACAGTGGCTCCAACAGAACAGGCTGCAGCCGATGAGTGTGTCGCCTTCCCGCACTCACTGCTCCTTCAGGTGAGACTTCCCCTACCTTGCTTTGTTCTTGTCCTGTGTTTGTCTTAAACATTTTTTACTTTCTGTTATAAGTGATACACCAGACCCTGACAGCCATGTTTTAATATTACCATACAGATGCTTAGCAGGTAATAATATTTTTTAAAATAGCAGTTAACACAAAATACAGTTAAGGCTGATGGGAATGTCATTATATAGGTATTTGGTCATACAACATATCATCAAAGTTTTTGAATGACCTGATGATGGCGCTAAAAGAAAAGTTAAGAGATCACCAAATTTTTTTATTATTTTGATATGTTGAGCACATATTATTTTAGAGGAAAGTCAGCACTGTTTGTCTTTCATTATGATGATATATTATATTTTCAACAAAATTTGAGCCTTTTTTCTTATTTCTCTTTATGGATTAAGGGCAAAGTTTATACTACAATTCCCACCCACACTTTGAAGGTTCATGCCCACAATAAAGAAAGGCAACTGAAGAAATCAAACACTGTTATTGGTGTAAATTCAATCATATGTGAATCATATTTTGATAGATTGCATATTAGCTTAAAAAAATGAAAGCATATTTTTTAAAGGCATTTTGTCTCTCAACTGTTCTAACTGAAAAAAATTGGCCTGTGCCATTTCAACATTGTACTTGTAAAATAACTTCTTTCACATCTGCTTCACGTGGTTAATTCCAACTATAAGACTGAGTATGAAAACATTATTTTCACTGTTGCTTTTCTTGTCAGTTAATTCATATACAGTTGGTTGCAGTCAACCTCAGTACTGATCTTTTTTTCAATGGATTTTCAAAATAGTTTGAGTTTTACGGTTAAGCACCTTTTAGATTTAGCATTCAGACAACATACATAAAAATCATGAAGGTCCCTTATAGTTAAACATGAAATGAAGCTTAACCAATGAATTTTTATCGATCAGCGTTTTCACATTTTCCTTGTTTTCTGCTCTGATTAAAATACCTGTCCAATATTTTTCTCATCTAAGGTGTCATTTTATCACCCGCTTTGCTTCTGTCTTCAAAATCACATTTCCACAGCTCAGCGAGGAAAGATAAAATTGATTAAATCGCTTCTTCATTTGTTATCAGTCTATTTTCCCTCAGCCTTTTTTTTATAGAAATTGATTCCTCTCCTGCACTCTTGCATCACTTCTCATCCACATGAATTACGTCTTTACATCTGCAGAAAGGGTCGTGGGGAGGCCAAAAAGTGCCGTAAGGTGTATGGAGTGGAGCGCAAAGACCAGTGGTGCACCGCCTGCCGCTGGAAAAAAGCCTGCCAGCGCTTCCCCGACTAAAAGCCGGCTGAGACAGAGAGAGAGCGTGAGAGACAGAGAGGTGGATGGATGAATGAATGATAAAAGACTTTTATCAAAGAAGATATAAAATCAGGGCCTGGGAGCCATTAAAAAAAAACATCTGTTCTCTTACTACATGTGTTTGTTGTTTTTTTTTTTTACTTTCAGCCTGTTTGGTTCCTTTCCTAAAGAAATAAATGAGTTTTCTGTATCTTTGTATCTTGATCCTGAAAACTGAAGTCTGCGATGGTGCTAACTGTTGACTGACTTTGACCATGTGATGTGCTAAGCCTACAATACTCCCCTACGTTATCCAAAGGTCATATGACTGCCCCTGTAGCTCAGCTGTATTAGACTGCTACTTGGCCGTTTTCTTTATTCCAATCCTCTCTTCCAGTGGTTACACAGTGGTTCTAATGTACATTATATTGTGTGCTTTGAGTTATGAGTATTTTCTACCTTTTTTTCTTTTTTATCGTCTCGTTCTGCCCGTGTATTGAGGCCGAATATTTTTTTTGGAATTTTCATGTTTTTTGGCACTTTGTTGGAATATAAACTCACAAGAATAAGCTATATTTGGTTTGACTCAACCAAGTTCCTACTTCCTTCCTGCCTACGTGTTGGCATACGACCAGTGTTAATGGTTTTATCCGTGAAGCTATGGAGTCCTGGCAATGGGATTAGCATTAGAGGAACGAGTTTGTTATAGCAATAAAAAAGAGGAAATATATTGTCAAACACAAATTAAAAGCACTGAGAATTTGAAATATTTGTTGTTTTTTCTTTCTTCTGCATGACAGTCCACAAAAGAAATAGCAAACTATTTTATTGTAGGTTTCTTCTATACACATTTTGTATGAAGACTCAGAACAATGGTATAATGTTAAAAATGTGGTCTGAAATGTACACTGTATCCACAAATTCCATTATTTTTGTGTGTTAAATTGGCAAGGAAACACACACACATGCACGTGCATAGTGCACACTCACACTCTGCAGTCGCCCCTACACACACAGAAATTATTACATCCTATAATCAAACACTAGGAAACAGGTAAACACTATTGTGATGCAAAAGAGTTGATGTGACCTTTTTGTGGAGGAAAATATTTCAACAGAAAAAAGAAAATGAACATGTTTTCTTCACCCAAGCAGAAACATCTTATTCTGTATAATAATGACCAAAGCTGACACACTTCATTTCACCCCTCTGCTCCGCTAGTACATTAAGGTGGTAGTTTTTACGGCTGGTGTCATTTAGTCGTCCTCTCCCATCCTGCAGGGTGATACAGACCCAATGGCCCTGCCAGTTTCCAGCTTCATGCACTTGAACACAATTGGCTCAAAGTGGCATGAACAGTTCTGCAAAGGGAGGAGTAATGTTTGAGAACTGACTGGGGATTAGTACTTACTCTAAAGCTCCTCCTTAATAACACTTAAAATTATTGCCTTCTCATTTTTCTGTAACTGCAGGATGATTTAGGGACCCAGACATCATAAGAAGGGAGGAGCTCCTAGGATTTTTTTAGCCTTGATTTGTAGTTATTGTTATTTCATTGTTTATTTTTGATCATTGAACCACTTGGATAAATGTAGAAATATTGATGACTGTATATATTTTTTAGAAGCTCTATTTGTAGAAATTAAGTGGTCATGGTATTCAGTATTAATTTAATATCAATTTATGATTCTACCTCTAGCTATTTTTTTAAAAAAAAACAAAACATATTTTTGTCTTCCCATATTATACTATACCCAGTTTTCTAACAAATCATTTTTTTACATCTTTCCTTCCTTCAACTTTTAATTGTAAGATAAATTGCACTAATTCAGTTAAAGTCTATGATGTTCTTTTAAATGGGATGATAGACACTGGTGTTTATTTCTTTAAGGAATTTTGTCATATTTCTGTCTGACTATGAAGGACAGGTAAGTTATAAATTAAGTCTATTTGTATGTTTGTTGCTGTTATTGCAGTTTAACAAGGAGTTAATTCAGATAATTGTGTAATATTTTTCTGAGGAGGTGACAAAACTGATCCCAAGTCAGTATTCCAGCGCAACATGTTTCTTCCTCAAACACAAGAGGGCAGTATTGTTTCATTGAAAGCGGCCTGCCAAGCCGTGACTTATTTCCTCAGGAAAACTCGCCACTTGTAAGCTTCACTTTGTTAACCTCCACTTAATGGCCAGAATTGGAATACAATAGAGAGGAAAAGGACATTTTTTGTCAATACTGAGTATAAAGCACTAAGGACAAGGCCTTTTTAAGGAGATGCAGAGTTTTGGTGGGTTTGAAAGTTTAATAGCTTTTAAAACCCAAATGTTCATCCATTAGGTTTAATTAATTGAGTTACCTAGGCTAAAAAAGAAGAATCTTATACCAGTAATTAACATTTTATGCTCCAGCACTCCCACTGTCCAACCATATTTACATCTGCTGAACCATCTTGAAAGCACAGTGCTGGTGTTTCTGCTTGGAAAAGTGGAAAGATAAGCAATCATGGTCCAGATTAAGCAAAACAGTAGGATATAATTTGTTTAGTCCCAAATTTTAAAGGGGGAAACCTTTGTAGATACACATAAGTCCATTTTATGGGAGCTGGATGTTAGTAACAGTTCTCATAACACAAACCACAGAGTGTAAATCAACTGCTGAATCCATCCACACATGCATGAAAGTCACACCCTCTGGTCTCACCTCCCAGTGAACCACTGTTCCAATCTCATTTGGCTTTTTTTATTATATCAACACACAAAAATATATTCAATTGCACTTCTCTAATTCTTTTATTTCACAGAATGGCATGTAATAAGCTTGATAAGAAGGACATCACAGTCAAAACATTCCTTGTTACTTAGAGACACAAAGAGAGGTGCAGCGAGACGGCGGAGTCTGTTCTTCTGATGACGAAGGTGACGTCAAATTGGAGGGAGCTGCTGAAAACATGATTGGTTGAGGTAACCCGGGGCAGGATTCTGTGACAGCAACAGAAATACATTACAGTTTGTTTTGCCTCCAAACCCGAGGTACAGGGATGTTGTTGAACCTGCCGCTGCGGCTGCTCCTCATGTACTGCCTGAGCAGCTGGTTCACCCGTTTCTGACTGTTCCATTTGCGGGCAGATTTCCGGACGCCTATGAACCCACCATAGCGCTTTTGTAGGGGCCTCATGGGTGAACCAATCAGCTTTCTATAGCCATGGCGCCCCCTCTGAAATCCGCCAAAGCGCTTGGACAAGGTGACGGCCTCTGAGGTGTCATCCTTGTTCCCCTCTAGCTGGTTGTCACTCTCCACATTCCTCTCCTCCCTCGGCTGACTTTCTTCATCTGCCAGGCTGAGATCCAGACCCTGCAGGCCCTCCCCCTCCTCAGAGGATTCCAGCAGTGATGAGTCATACTGGACACTGCGCTGTTCAAAGGGTGCTTCATCCTGATCCCTCTGCTGGAAGCGCTCTGCAGCGGCAGACTGCAGCAGTTCACTGTCTGAGTCCAGGTCGAGAGAGGTCAGCTCCAGCCCCTCTCCTGTTCTCCTGAACAGAGCGCCACCCTCAGAAAGTGTTGAATGGTGCGATAGCTTCACGGCACGTTTACACACCTCCCATGTGAGTGAAGGGGAGATATGACCCTCACACTCCAACAAACACACCTGCGGAGGAAGAAAAGAGAAAAAAAAATGATGTGTTAAGGTGGTGCACTCAAAGAATCCTTTTGATGAACTTATTTTTTAAAGAACGATTAAAATTTCTCAACTCTGGTCGTAATCCCCTGATTTGTTTTTGCCTGCAGTGATGTTGAAGCAGTTTCTAGCCACGGCAGCAGTATTATTACTAAGTGGCAACCAGTTATAAGACCTAAGAAGCAAATGAAGACCTGATCAGGACACTTATCTGCTCCCTAGTCAGGCCTGCTGTGCATCATAGTGATTATTTTAGATTACTGGGTCTGCTTTCTCATTATGACCACGCAATGAAAGACACTGGCACAGTTTGAAGAGTAAAATCCCCATCAGCAGCAAAATCAAGGCCTACAGAAACACACAATGGCCTTGATGACAATGGCAGTGCAACAAAAGAGAATGCCTCACTTGCCAAAAGCACATCATCATTAATTTCATAAATTTGCAACAGAATTCCCAAAACAGTCATAATACAGCAGATTGGACACAGTGTATCAGACAGTAAGCTCATAGCAAAAAACAGGCAGCAGGGGGGTGAAGGCTACATTTACTTGCTGTTTTGGATTGGATACAGAAACCCCACTGCCATCCTATTCTACCTCTATTATACCACAAGGGTACTTTTTAACGGACCATAGCAGCATAGCACTGTGTGTGATGAGTTAATTGTCCATCAGATTTAGTCATTAGTTCACAGGTTATTTAAAAGTAGAATTAATCCCATAAAAATGACTCCAGAAAGATGTTTCATTTAAGCTACTCAAGTAAAAGTAAAAAATATCTGTTGATAAATCACTCAAGTTGATTTTATTTTTAATGCTACTTTTTGATTGATTAAAAATAATAATTTTTATCATTAATTCGTAATTTAAAGCCCAACAGACTACAATGGCTACAAGCAAAATTGGCATTAACACTCCTTCAAAGTTACACATTAAAATTATCACAGCCAAAGCTAGCAAGCTCACTATATTTTCTCTACAGTATGTGCAACTTAATTCAACCTGCTTGTGGAGGCTCATGGTTTTACTTAAGTAAAGAGTAAAAGCACATTTTTAAAAAGGGAATATGAAAAGGCTTTTTTATTCACATCCAGCAAAATAAAAGCTAAAAGATGCATGCTGCACAGAGATGAGAGAAAATAGAGAAATTGTTATTAATTCCCTTTAGTTTTGACATGATGAGCTAACCCCTTCACAATATTCATCTTATTAAAGCCATTTTTTATGAAAAATATTTATGAGTCCAGATTTTGAGACATCCTTCTGTTTGGGCTTTGTCTTATCAGTAAGCAAATCAATGACAAGAAATTAAAAGATAACAACAAACTCAAACACTATAATTTCCAGATTTAAAAGTGGTCTTATTTATAAATCTCAAAAGAAAATTGATTGTGTTATTAGAGGCCTGTTGCAGCAAATTGAGGGCCTGTTTATACATGTATTGTCCAATGTCAGCATCTTATTCACACCATACAATCACTTGTTCTTTATCTCTGAGTTTTACTACTTTGGTAAAAAAAACCAGACTCAAGCTGAGAAAGCAGTCTCCTGACCTGGATGGCCAATGTGTCATGGGAGTTAAGTTAAGTGGCCCTTATTCTTGCTGTGTTCAGTGTACACGGAAAGTTATGTGCCAATATGAGATGTCCATCATTTGATAAGTGTGACATCTACTTCTGCCAAGTGATTGGCAGCACAAAATTGGAAGAAATTACAAATCAGTTTGAAGGACAGCAGGTAAATTATGTCTGATTTTTTCCAATTGGCTCTTCACCTTTTGGTAATGATATTTTTTGCTCTGGAAATGATATAGGTCTATATAGTGTTCTGCAATTGAACTTTTTACATAAAATGAATGTTGTCAATGCCAAATCACTGATGCTGTGCAATTTTGAATGGCCTTCCTGTCTTATTATCATCACACCTTACAGTCTGGCATCATACCTGAACACTCCCTTTAGAGACAAACTTTAGGGAAGGACATAATGACAGACTTTTATAGTTTATTTGTGATAATGAGAAAACCAGTCAGTCAATTCTTTCTTTTCTTTTATTTTGTTAAAACCTGCAACTATTCTTTTATTTCAGCTATCTGCAAATACTTTTGCCCTTTCATTTAACCTTAAAATAAGACTGAATTTATCATTCATACCCTTGAATGTGGAAAACCCCAGTGCATCAGTTATTCTTCACAGTAAATGTATGAGAAAATAGGCTACAGCTGCCACATTATAGAGATTTATTTATCCACAACTCTCCTTTCTGAAATTCCCGAGCCCTCTGAGTTAAATTTCAGTTTGAGGTAAGAAGCAAATCCCATTTACTCGTCAAATCTCACTCAAATGAGATAAATTGCATTGTTATCGGAAAACCTGCTCATATCAGAGGAATGAGAGAAGAGGGAGTTCCGCTGTGAATCTATCAACGGCAATTAATTACCCATCCTAAATGAAATGAGCACACCAGGGGATTCTCCACGTCAGATCAATGGAGCAATCTAAAGGAGTTTATGACTGAGAGCAGATGTGTGTTTATGTGTGTGTGTGTGCAAGTGCTAGTGCACACGCAGTCATGTGTTTATAGACTTGTGAGGACCAGAGGATAAAAAGCTTGCGAGAGACCCTCATAGTGGGGATGCTTCAAATGTCCTTTGACAGAAGAGTATGTTTCAGAGTTAACACATATTCACAACGCTGAGGTTAGAGTTAGTTTGTATTGTCCCCGGTTCAAGTCTAGCCAGGTACTTTTGTGACCAGTCATATGTTTAATAAAAGTTGTTTGAAGCAAAACAAAGTAGGAATATATTGTTTTTATGTGAAGGTGGAAAAAAAATCCCCACTTCAAATTGTTGGTCACACCTCCTCATTTTAGAGCTCAGCACCGGGGTACCTCAGGGCTGTGTGCTCAGCCCCCTTCGGTTCACTCTGTTCACCCCTGACTACAATCCCTGACACACAGAGAACACCACAGTGAAGTATGTCGATCACACCTTCAACATCAATCTTTGGCAACAGTGTAAAGAGGAAATCAACAGTTTTGCAGAGTTGTGCACAGAGAACAACCTACTGCTCATTCTCAGCAAAACCACAGAGCTGATTGTTGATCTTAGAGAAAAGGAGGCAGAGCCAAAAGCAAATAAAATGACAGTGCCTACCTAAACCACATCCTGTTCACCCTGCTGCTGTCTGGAAGGAGATATAAAAGTATCCACTACAGTAAAAACCAGGCTAAAGACAGCGTTTATCCTCATGGTGTGAGGTTTCTTAACTCGTCCTCACAATCCACCTGTAAAATTTTCTGTTTGAGTAGTGAATGAAGTAGAAGTATTTTAAAGCATTGCTTCATGAAATAATAATAACTTACAGGGTATGTATCTAGAAGGCTGACAGAACAGGGATGGTAAGGTACACCCTCACAATCTAACTCAGCAGCCCTTGGTAACATGCTGTGATCTGTACACATGAATGAATGACAGCCATGTTAATGCTGCAATTATCAATCCACCATGTTATCTTATCATCTTCGTTTCAGTATGTAGCAAAGAGGCAAAAGCATTTTAGATCCTTTGATGTGACTTGAACGAAAATTGTGTCCAATTACTCAGACACACTTTTAAGGATTAAATCCTGATAAAAACACTGATGTATTTTGTATGCATATGGTTAATGGTGAGAGGTTGCATTTAATGACATGACAATGTGCTGTGCCACATGGGAACAGTCTGTTCGACAACTTGCAGCCTAAAAATATCCAGAAAAATCCCCTCATTACAGGACAATGCTGACACTCAGTGTCCTTCATGTATCAAGCAAGGTTGACAAGGTTGCAGTGGTGGACCAGCATTTAGCATGTCTGACTTTGATGCAAGAAGTTTGAGTTTTCCTCCCATCATAATGCTGGTGGTATTGGACATTAAAAGCACAAGAAAAGCAAAACTAAGGCCTGACCTGGAGAGGATTGGATTTTATGAACCCTGGAATATGCTCAGGTTGTTTTTATATTTAAAAAAAAAAACGGACTCATTCTTTTTATTAGCTTCTGTTCATAGTGTACATATCAAATCTTATCTCTGGTGGTGCCATAAATCCCCAGCTTTAGACAGCTTTAAAAAGTTTTAACGAAAAGTACTGTATTCTTAAAAAAATACATTTTTACTCATATGCGTTACTTAAAATAAGTTACTACCCACCTCTGAGAGTCAGTGCAAAGAAAGAAAGGATGATTTATATCACAACCAGGCATCTTTTGAGAAGATTTTGGGAAAGATGGTGGGAAATGGTGACAGCTGACCATGGGACTGATGCCAAAGTGAAATCTAACACCTCAAAAGTAAATTCAGAGAAGCTGGGCACCAAAACAACAATTTTTCAAGGGCAAGATGATGAGTTGTCCATGAATTGGTCAGATTGCTAGGCGACTGACTCTCATTCTGTCCTGGTGAAGGTGGCATGTTGGCCTAGAGCTCAATTTGCAACCATTACAGATGCAGTAGTCAAATTGGGCAGCATTATGTCTGCTTAAACCCAAGGCAATGACAGCAACGATGACAGTATGATGCAGAAACAAGTTTGAATTGTATTAAAATACATTCAACAATCTGACCCAGGTCCTATATGAATGTGGTTTACATTAGCAGCAAAGGCCTCCTGCACCACATCTACCAATTATGTATATAAATATAATAGGAGCAACTGAGTATTTATATAACCTGTGTTTTGGTTTCAGTGAGCTGTTGTTAATTTTACTGAGAAATAGTTTGAGAAACTCAGCACTGTGCTGCATTTCCTTTTTCCACCCATAAAAACTGGCTGTAAAGTCTGATTTATATTCGTTTGTTTGAGGGTAGTGTTGGATTAAAATTCATCATCATCATCATCATCATCATCATCATCATCATCATCATCATCATCATCAAAGCAACTATCTACTTTCAGCTGTGGCCAAACTAGGTGGAATAAGTCTAAGTTTGAAACAATTCTGGAGGCCAAGGACAGGGTTTGTTTGTTTGTTTGTTTGTTTTTTGCTATAAGGTGTGTTTTCGTACTGAAAGAATTGTGTATTTCTAAAATGGCCTTAACAGAAGGCAAGAATTTTTCTATATTTCAAAGACAGTTTATAGAAACTGCTAAGAATGACGTAAAATAAAACAAGCCAAAATTTAAACAAAAGCTGCCATTTAACTTTAAGATTAACATTGTGCAGTGATTGTAGTTGGTGGAGAAGATGATACTAGAAATGCTGGACATGTGTATGTCTGTGCACGTTCGAACGTGCGTAGGTGTCTACACTGATAAATCAATGCGTCCTGACATTATAACAAACACCGGCGGCTTTGCACACGTTCTTTCAGTCTGGAGTGGGAAACAATGGAATTGCTCAGTGGATTCCATCTGTGGCTCAATGGGCAAGCGGCTGACACAATGAGGAACTGATAAAATGTGTCAGTCACCAACCTAAGCCGGAGCTGATGATACTGAGCAGCAGTCAATTACAGAGTTCTATTACAACTTCCAAAAAGGTCCCAGCTGTCTTTCCCTGCATCATTATCAGCTAAATTAGCCGTTCTACAGCTATTCATGGATGCCAACGAACTATTTTTGCCCTCCGACGTGTCTCAAACTGTTTGGAAATGAGATTGTGTGCTGCACGGATGTTGAGCTTTGAGTTCAGAGAGTGATTGCACTCCCTCAGCGCAGAGGCTGGTACCTCCATGCAGATCACAAAGCATTGCACAAGGAGTGTAGATACTTACACATGCAAATAATTCCCCTAGACAAGAGGACAGAATCCAATTTTGAGTGGTTAAAAGCATGTAACTACACACTTCAAACTGTAGAGGGACACAGAAAAATTACTTTATATTGGTGGATTGTTTTGTAAAGTTATCCTACTCTGTCTGACATTATAACCATTTTGCAACAGGTGTACGTTACTGGAGTGATTGTTTTTTCATTTGTCATGATCGGTATCTTAATTATCATCACTGACTTCATAATGTAGATACTACAAAAAAAATTATGATAAATGAAAACTGACTACCTGAAAGAGAGTTTGACTGCATAAGGAAAAATCACTTATTGCACCACCCTCCTCCAATATTAACTCCCATGTACACAGAAAAACAAAGTGCACAAAGCACTATCAGACTGTACACAAGGATTTACGCAGAGGCTGTTATCATGATGAAAAAAAAACAATCACAAACCCAAACACACCTCTATCAGGGTGTTGAAGGCTCAGGGCAGCTGTACCCACACTGACACACACACTCCAGTGTTGACAAGGCATTTAGTTGTTTTTATCTTTATCTTTATCTTATGCTTTGGATGATTTTATCAACAATGACTCATGACAACTGACAGAGAAACATGCACACACACACATGCTCACCATAGTGTTGAAGGTTCGTTGCAGCTGCTGCTGCTGCAAGAGCAGACCGCAGGCCACACACTCCCCCTGGCAGTCACTGCGTCCTGGGGTGAAGAGACATGCCAGCAGCACCAGCAGGAACCAGAAAGGGATCTTCATCTCTCAGCACAGCCAGACAGGCAGGAACAAACTGGCCCAGCAGGTAGAAGAGAAGAGTCTGACACAAGGCTCCACAGCTGGAGTAACAGGGAGTTTAAGCCTTCAAGATCAGGGTCCAGCCTACGGGGAGAAAGCAGACAAAGTGACTGGAACATTGCCTCAATTCCAGTTTACAGGGATTATTAGCTGGATTCGGGCGGTCAGTCAAAGCGTTGGCGGTGGGAGAGTGTTCAGCCAACACCAGTAGATGGACAGTGTGGGTGGGATGGAGAGAAAGAGCATAACCTGAGGCAATAATTTCAGAAAATAGGTATTTTCCAACATGCAGGAAGCCACTACAGGCCGGGGGGGGTGAATCACTGATGAAAATCATGCTGCAACACAAGTTGGAGGTCATATGAGTGGACCTTTATTTGAATTGATCAGGGTCATCATGGGTCATGCCCTGTATAAGCAAAAGCCACTTGGCAAAGGGCCAAGCACCGGTAAATTTTAGTCAGTCTGATGGAAGATATAAAAAGAGAGAGCATTAGTGTTTCTGTTGGATTAACACATACCAGTTCCAACCGGATGATATACTTTGGGTGAAAAATGTCTAGTTCTAACACCGTACACTGTAAAACAATTTCAGAAAAGATGAGTGTGGAATGGTGAAAGATAACTGGGGTGATGATTGAACTCCAGAGGATCCAACTACAAGCTGTGAACCAACTGCACAGGGTTTGTTACTTGACCTCCCTGACCCCCATCTACCCCTTCACGCACCCCTATTTCATCTAATAAAAACAGAGATAAAGAAAACACAGCCACTCAGAACATCACTCATTGTCTCTGTCTATAGGTCTCTGCAGGTGTATGAACCAAGACCACGGTTGAGACGCACCAAAATATTTCTTTATGTTGTGCTCACTTAGTTACGAGGCTTTAAGACATTTATTGTTTCGTTGTTTTCATATTTTTTTTAAGATATACTCAAGTATTTTTGTAATGCAAAGGTTCATTGTGGAGTTTTAGACCTCAAGCAGTATATGGTATATAGTCCTACTAATGATGATCGACGAGTGGTGTCAGGACACACTACAATGGGACAACCGGTCGTAAGACAGTACAAAAGAAAAACGTAAGCCAAAAAAAAGGATAGAAACAATGCAGTATTTAAAATATTCACAGATGTAAAAATATACTTTTTTTGCCACTTGGGGGCAGCGGAAGCAAAGCTGTAAACTCAATATTGATATATGATCTCAAATTTGTTAGCCATAAATTGCTAACTTACACATGTAGTTGATACAGAGCAACATTGGTATTCATTCAGAGTTATTTTAATGTTCTCTCATTTTAATGGCATTCACCTTGTGAATATAAGTTTAATTTTTACTCTCTCTGCTTGAACCAGCTGTCTGTCTCTTTGGCTGCTAAGTGGTCCATTTTGTTCATGAGCTATTTGCTCAATTTGCCTCTCAGCTATTTGGTGCTGAGCAGGTGGCAAACAGTGGGATTTTGGAGTTTTTCTGAAACAGCTGCTTTCAAGCTGTAAATCCCCAAAAACAAATAGCAGAAAGATGCTAATATGCTTAATTTAGCTGAGCTGCTGATTAATATATTAAAATTGATTACGGCATCTTTTGGAACTGCTATGATTGAGTTTTCTCATATAATATCAACAGTAACCTGGATCCCCAGTGAAAAAACATACTCATAAACCTATATAAACATAACCATTAATTAAAAAAATATATAAGCAGAAATGGTCTCTCTGTGAAGCTCCCTCTGGTTTGAAACCCCTTTATCACTCCCTTTGCTTTAAATGACTTGCCAGGAGCTGATGTAGGAAAAATGCTTCTGATCTCATTAACTCAGCTCCCCCTTCAGTTACATTTCATTTTTTACCGTAAAATTATTGGCAAGTTCCTGAAAAGAGCTGTGTCATTTGTTGCTGATTACAGGTGGAACTTCCACAGGGTTTAGATAGTACACTACTGCATAAAAAATGCCAAGTAATTATGTGCGTAACATTGAGGCAGTGCAGCTGCTCTGCTGATCATAAACACGTGAAATTTATCTAGAGACAACATACAGTTCAGCGTAATAAAGTATCTGATAAATAATGACCAAATATTTACTTGGATTTGAATGGAGCCTTGATTTCCAAAGTAAATGTCAATTCACTTAACAATTAACTCAACTTTATCAGGACTTTGCCTCCATTGTCCCTTTAAGTACCAAATAACTGCAATTATTTCCAGGAAACTTATTGCAATTTTTTTTAGGAAATTACCAAACCCATCGTAAAAATCATTTCTATTTTGTACATACACAGTGTGTGCAGCCTATAGATTATATATGAAGCTCTTTCTGTATAATGACTGCTCATAACTCTTAAACCCACTGAAGCAGTGATGCACCTTATATGACTATTTTTATGATTTCTTAGGGGCAACACTGCTAAATTTAAGGTGTCTTTTAATATGTCTTTATATATGAGAAACATTTAAATTCTTTTTGTTTGCGTACATGTTAAGTTAGTTATGATTTGTACATAAGTTGAGATGATTATCATATTGGGCTTACTAATAATACTAAATAATAATAATAATAATAATAATAATAAATATTACTAAAACAATCATTTCACATAGCCTTTTAATAATAGCTGTAGTTCTGCAGTACACACTGTTAAAAACACAATGAGTCAATATTCTAATCAAAAATGAGAGAACATAACTAGTGTTAAAAATAGGTGTGTGAAAGGTTTGAAAAGTTCATTTACTCTAAAAACACTGAACTAAAAAGTGAATATATTGAAAATAAAACAAAGTTTGGTATAAAATGAAAGTCTATTTTGTAAATGGAAGCACCATTTATGATAAGAAGAATTGTCTTTTGTAACATTATGTACCACTAAAGATTAAAAAATGTTTTCGGTGTCCTGCTGACCCACACAAGTCCCCGTCTGATCAAAAGGAATCGACTGTGAATGTTTTCACAGGCTGGATGAAGTCATAGCTTGTGACAGACGACACAATCCCACAGTGAGGACAAACATATTGATGAGAGTGTATGAAAATCACTGACAATACACTCAGTGGGTGTCATATTGATGGGTGCATTGAATTAGGAATAAGTAAGTAAGTAAAAACTAGCACACCGTGACCATTTCCACTCTAGCATATTACTACTCGCAGTCAATAGCATGAAACGGGTCAAGTGTGACTGCGGTCCATTTGCAAATATATAAATGGCTTTATGGGAAATCATTAGAGGGACCTGTTTGTTTGCTTTGCTGGATATTTTGTGTAATGATCATTTGCTAGCCCGCTGACTAAGCCCATTTGATATTGTTATGTTCTCCCTTAACTGGCCCTTACAATGTAAGTTGAATAACTGAGTTAAAGCAGCACATTGTGAGAGACGGTGTGGGCTCCAGCATTAAAAATATGTGCCTTTCACACATTTAGAAAATTCAAAAGGAGTGTATTCAGATGATCAGGCATTTTCAGCCACATAGAGAGGTTTTTGTCAACATTTTCGTAAATAAGCCAAGTCATGCAATGTCTGTAATAAGCCTTTTAATTAGACAATGGATGTCCATTTGTTTGCCTTCACACATTCAGAGGTTCATGTAAGAATAAAGTGATTTAGGCTTTTAGCCAAACAACATCAGATCATCTGAGGTACAACAGCACATTGTAGATGTTCTGCAAACAACTAATATATCCACATAAAGCATTAAAACTTTTTGTTACATACTATATTAAAACGAGAGTCTTTTCTTTAATATTCCCACTTTATATGTCTGGGTTGATTAATGGCACAACAGGCACAAGGTAAGACACATGCATTAAAAAAACCTTTCAAATGAGTTGCATTTGAGTGCAAACTACCTTTTTTTTAAAGCTATGGGTCAATTTAATTCACTCAAGAAATTCTGTTGATTCATACCAAATTTCTTAATGACTTTTTTTCATGTATTAATTGAATGTAATTATCCTGCCTTTTTGAACAAGGATTTATTTAGCTGAATCTGGAATGAATTAGCAGGAGAAGGATTTATATGTTTCGAAAGGCTCAAAGAATGAGCAACTAAACCATCGCCTGCTGCCATCTCTCTTTTAAATGAAATCCATTATTGGGAGTGAGAAACAATTGATGAGGATATTAAGTGTTAATGGGCTACAGTGTCATCAATCTGCAGCCTTAAAATGTTTATAGTGGGTTTACTAGTGAGCTTGTAAAGATTTGTATCGGTCAACTTGTTGACCATAACTGCACTTTCTCCTTGTTTATTTATTACATCCTCTCATCTGTTTGCACACCTCTTGCCTCCATGCAGCACATCACACTTAACTCCTCACTACCCATTAACACATCCCATTAACAGGAGAGTGACCTATTCTGACTTTGCTACATTAAACATGCTTTACTTACACTAGTATTCCTCTCTGGATGGCAAATTGCAGGCTGTGTAATGCTGGTATTGTACAGATCTTATGAAAGCTAAAATGTTTTTTGTCTCAATTTTGGAATAAAATCATCTTACTTTTTATTCTAACAAATACAGATTTGGTGCAGTCAAGTGAAATGCTTAAAGATCAAAACAAGGACTAATTGAGCTGCTTTTTTTCTCTCATAAAGGATGAAGAACATGTTAGAAACTAAATAAGGCTGAGCTCATAGAACATGTATTCAGTCCCTGCTTATGCAATGTGATTCATTTAAAATGAGTATGTGTTTGTATTTAGCAGTGTATCATCATGCCATTATATAATAAATTAAAACCCTGCCAAATTATTTGTGAACCTCACACATTCTGCCACACATGTAAACATACATTATAAGAATTGTTTCACTGCTAAAATACTTCCCGTAAAAAGCAACTGAATTTATAGATAAAATTATGGTTACTGATTATGAGGAGCAAGATTCAGCCTTTGAAAGCAGTTGTATAGTATCTTCTGTGGGTCTGAAGGAGCTTTTTAAAGTTTGAAAAAAAAAACTACCATAACCCTGATGATGTCACCAGGGTTATGGTAGTTTGAGCTTGGGAGAGAAAACCTACACTGCAAATTGAGGATGGAGGTTCTGAAAGAAGAACATTTAGGAGACAGACGGGACCTACTGAGAGATGCTCCTCAGGTGCATTATGGAAAGTGTGGGATTAACGTTTTTAAGCTTAACCTATAGTGGAAATAGGAACTCCATGTATGCTGCTTCAGCAGTTCTTTTGTTCATTTTTTCCTCTGTCTGTCTGGAATCTCCAGCTGTGTGGAAGGCAGGAGCCTGACTGCACCTTTAAGTGACTGATTTTGCTCACTGAACCCAGATAATTTCAAGAATGAAAGCATTGAAGTCAAGTGGTGAGCAGAGTTTGGTTTATGAAAACAGAGCTTTTACTGCTAGGGTTTATCTTTCGATCAGGGCCCCCAGTCACATTTGACATGAATGTTAACAGCATTGCAGTAGGGACAGGTTAATATGTCCGTTGAAATATCATGTAGTCATGGTTCCCAAAGGATGAATCCTTCCAACATAAGTGATCATCTTCTTACTTCTTTAGCACCACTATGAGGTTAAACTTTGTGTTTATAAATAAAATGTGTCAACAATCACTTGGCGGGAAAGTCATGGAATGTAGCACTGATTTTCATGTTCCATGCTAACATGCTAAATTAATATGAAAGACTTGCTTAACATAATTCATTTTATACATGTGTAATCAAAAGTGCTGTTTAGATGCTTCTTTGTAAGCATGCTGGTGTTAGCAATTAGCACAAAGTGTAAGTAGAGAGAGGCTCACATATCTCATCACTTCTGTTAGCATTTTTTGAAGCTTTCTCAGAATACAAATACATCAAAATCCCTTAAAAAAAGAGAAAATTAACTGTCTGGAAACATTAGATTTTGTGTGCTTAAAACAGGGTTAGGTTTTAAAATGTTAAGAAACCCTGGATAATGCTACAATTACAATTATTCGGTTTGAAAGAGTCATATAGTTATAAAAACACTTTATAAAATAGACAGAACAAAAAGTTATGTGCCATCAGGCAGAAAATTAAATATCGCTAACATTCAAAATTACAATCTAAAAACTTCGGGGGTAATAACAATAATCAGTAAAATGTTTAATTTCAAGTCTTGGTTAGCACACTTTCCTGGTCATGCATAAGTTACCAAATAGGCTGTTATTGAACCGAGGAGCCCCCGACCACAAGGGTAAAGAAGGAGTCGCGGCTTTTAGTAACTTCACATTAAATCTTAAGATCTGTGACACTCTGAGCCATGAACCTGCACACTCGTCTCTCTGCTCGGTTTCCATAATGACACAGTTCTTGGTATTGATATTGCCACTGGTCCATTTTACCCTCCCTTCCCCTTAAATCTGTATGCAGTTTCAGCTATCTTTAACATTTTTATATTATTTGCATAATCTATATGATAGAGCAGGCAGTTGACAGGATGCATGAAGCTGATGTATGATGTACTGTATGATGATAAAGTGGTGCACGCTGGGAAACGGAGGCCCCTACACAGCAGGCTTTTTTCAATGCAGGGCACTAACACAGTCGCCTATCCTGGAGCCTGTGAACTCATTACAGGAAGTTTCATTTCAAAATAGATATTCATCACTGACAAATATAAACAACCTTGCCTTTCTGAATAAGCGCTGGCATTAGCGCAAAAAGAAAATGGACTACAGCACAAGGCCTGACGTCCCTCTACTTTTAGATGAGTCTTTCAGTGTTGAACAAATGAATGCTTTTACCCAGTTCTTTCCAAAACAAATACACTGCTCTGTGCCTCCAATATGCTGTTTTGTGCTTCCATTAGAGTTAACTAAGACCCTGAGAATGTTTTCAAGACAAAATGTTTTTCTCTTTTCAAAAAAACAGGAAGCAATCAGAGCATCCATAAAAGGGCTGCTGGTCTCATGCATTTGGTTTAGTCTTCTGAGTACACTTTTTTGTCTGAGCCTAAAATGCATAAGAGCAGCATAAGCTGTTCTATCAGTTTAATGGCTAATGAAGAGCTGCATCAAAACTGTTATGAGGAATGGGCTGAGTGTTCTGGAGAGCTGTTTACTCTTTATTAAGGGAAGGGTAAAGTTTGGGAAAGTTAGGGAAAGTCTCATTGTTTATCATACAGGGTTTCTGTTTTATTCTTTTTTTCCTTTGTGAATGTGCCTGAACACTAATCAAACAATGTAACTGTCAGAAGAGATGTTAGCATTGTTTATTTATGGAAATCACTGGTACAAACAATGCCAACTATGTATTTGTCATTACCTACATCTCCAAATAGGTTAAGTCCAGTTAGAAGGCAGCAGTCTTTTTGCTAGACTAAAGCTTATTTTCAGTCATTTGGTAAATTTAATAAAATATCAGCCCTCTTCATAAAAAATAGTGACCGTTTTTCTCACCATTTTGTTATTTTTGCTAACATATATTGGGATTTTGTCTTGAGATTTGGGCTATCAAATATTTTTACTGTACAATTATCATGTCCTTAAGAATTCATATTATGATATTATTGCAATATTTTAAAAAAACAGAAAAAAATAACCCTATGAGCCAAATTCATCTTTGTCTCTCTTTTGACAAATGAATTACAATTCATACATAAATGTAGGGAAGAGGAGTGAGAGTCTGTAACCATCATTGTTTAAAACTGTGCATAAAGTGATAAATTGATCAATTTTAGGACAGTTGGTGACCAGAGTTAAGGTGCAACACTGCCATCTGCTATGAAAAAGCCAGGAGAGAAAAATTAATTCACATGCGGTGTATTATTTAAACTCTATTAATATTTTACTTTTAAATATCAAGGTTATTGACAATAAAGATATATTAAAACACTCTATGTGGGATATGAGGGGCCATGA
Organism: Acanthurus lineatus; assembly: GCA_029814665.1. NCBI lineage: Eukaryota > Metazoa > Chordata > Actinopteri > Acanthuriformes > Acanthuridae > Acanthurus > Acanthurus lineatus. The sequence continues at coordinate 3,751,154 of JAPZDV010000010.1, read as the reverse complement.
ATTGCAGTTTGCAAGTCAAGGAGAGAGTAAAAAAGACAGAAGTTGTTTTTTTAGATTCAGGCTCCTTCCAGCCTCTCTTCTTTTGCTCCAGTCATAACGAAAGACTTTTTTAAGTAAATGAATGATAGTAGGATTCAGGCAGTGTGTACACTGTGTACAAAGTTGCAAAATGGCAAGTTTTAATAAAACTAACGGTGGGATAAATTAGCATTAGCGGCTCTAATGAAGGGTGAAGAGGGGGCTGAGGTGTCATGAATGTGAGCGGGGTAGAAGAAAAGCTTCGTGCTCGTGTCTCACAGAGCTCTGACTCACTCCATCTCATCCATTAGTCGTCTGCATGAAGCTGGAGCACACAAAAGAGTCTGCTAATGCATAGATAACCTAGGGGTCCATCTCCCTCTGTGTCCTGCTGGCTCCCTCTTTGCATCCGCTCTGTGGTACTTCTTGCTCCTTTTTTGCCTCAACACTCCCTTTTTTCCACCACTCATCTGCCAGTGTTTCTCCTTCTCCATTTCCTCATCTGAGAATTATGGCTCAGATGTTTCATCTTTAATAACATATTGCATAGACTTCCTCTTCCAGTGGTGTGCAGATCTGAACTCCCCTTCATTAAGACCAAGCAGGAACCGGAGACCACCTCAGATGGATGGGATGAAGATGTGGTCACTTTGGTTGAGGGATAATGATTAAAATTCCTGTTCTGCTTGTTACATCTCACGGGCCATTAAAAGTACTTGATTAATTTTTTATAACGTGAGGAGATTCATGAGTATTTTATCACCTTTAACTGTGTAATCGCTCATTGAAAATGCATTGATCTGATATAATGGGTCAATGAAGTGCGGTTAACACTAAACCATGAATGGAGAATCAACAACGAAAGACCTCTTAATACACATTTAATATTCATAGTGTCTTGGGTCTGGTTCTGGTACATTTCTCTGAATTCCTTGAAGATTTGACGAAATCAGTACAGTCATGTTTTTATTTTAAAAAAAGGGGTAGTTTTCTATGAAATCCTATATTATCTTGTGGTTTACAGATAGTTTTGGTTTTGCTTGTCCAGGTTTTTAACAACAAGCTCTGAGATTTTTCCTTCATTAAATGGAATTTAGATTATGAAGCCCATGGAAAAGATTAAAATAATTGAAAAACATTCAATGAAAATTAAATAGAAAAATAATTTTCATTAAAATTGTCCAACAAACTGCTCTCATAAGGACAGTTTTAGGTCTGAGGGTAATGCAGAGCAGCAGAGGCTCTGTTATGCTAACAAGATACTGTGTTTAAAATTACTGTTGTAATTTTTTTATGTTTTGAGCACAACAATTGAATTTCAAATATTGAGGGGGCTATTGGTTCTTAAACTAAACATTAACATGATGAGATTTTTAATAAATAGCTATCAGTGGAATTTAAAACACCTTTACAGTGATGCAGCTTTATCTATATTATATCAATACGTTGCCCAGCAGTTGATTGCATTGTACTGGTGTGATGGCACAAATGGCAGAGACCTACTTGTCAAAACCTGAACAAATTAATTTATAAGTGAATGGTTTTATTTATAATAACCATTCTTGTAATAAAAATATCTTCTCTTAGCATTTTCAGCATTAAACTTTTGATGCTTGTGTTAAAGCAACAAAAGCTTTCAGTAAAGATTATATAAAAGATGTTTGGTTTATTCTCACAGAAAAATCCCCAGAGACTTGAAACACAGCAAAAATCCAAGTGTTGATTAACAGTTGTATAGAAAAATGCTTTTGATGCCTAAACTGAACCACAGACAGGATGGAAATGCTGATCTCTGGTGTTGAAGTCAGGCACTTTGTACCCCACCATGTCACTGCATATGTAATTGTTGCTGCAATTTTGTTTTTCAGAAAAAACATAGTTATGATTTACCGAAAAACAAAATTGAAAAGAACAAAGAACAAAAACATGTAAACATAAAGTCTTGGAGACAGGGTTGCTCTGGACACCATTTTCATATGGACTTTTTCTTTCTAAAAAGTAGTTGCAGTGAAAACTTCTCTGTGAATTTTCCAGATTAACAGACATTGTTCTAACAGAGCACAACTTTTTAAAAAAGCAATTCTCAAATAAGTGGTATCAACAATTAAATCAGTGTGTTGAGGTGGAGTCAAAAAACTCTGATGGCGATGTCTGAGAACCAGCACAAATCACACCAAAATTGTCACTAAAAGTAGATGAGAAAAAATGTTTCTGATAATTTTAGATCTTTAACAGTGGTTATGGGAAAAAACAAGGGTAATGGTCTCCTTCACTTCAGATTGCAGTTGTTTGTCGGAGAAATCGATGTGATTCTTTTGGCAACTGCAGACTGCAGCATATGGTTGAAAGCAAAGGAAAAAAGATAATAAGTGGATCTTTTTGTAGGATTTCTTTTCTTGAAGTATCATCATGGCTTTTAACCACATTACTGAAACACTTCAGGGACTATACGGCCATGTTAGAGCCTCTTTTATCCTCCACTTCTGCATCCAGCTCACAGATACACAATGACTTCCCTTTTCCATCTGGTTTCCATTTCTTTTCCTTCAACTTGTTAGAAACTTTGCAAAGGTACAGTGAGTCATTTCTCTATCCTGAATCCTTATCCTGAATCAGTTCCGGGCTGCAGTCTAATCTAGTGTGCAACCCGTCTTTTACCCAGTGATTGCTGGGACTGGTTCTAGCTCCTCAGATCCCTCAACAAAAACAAACAAAAAAAAAAAATTGGAAGGATTGTTAGCATGACTGCTCTCAGCAATAAGATTTTAAACTACTGCTATACCCACTTTTACTGCTATTATGACTAGAATCAAAACTGCTAAGGCCTGTTACCTTTAAATGCTGGAGTGGTCATGCTTGTGTACTTTGAACCGCGTCGTCTTTAAACCAGGGTCCCTGCAACATATCACAGCTCATGGCTGTGGTGACTCATCAGGCCGGCATCTTGACATGAGACACTGTATCTCTCGTAGGTCACTGATTGTCTGCAATTAGATGCTTCTCAGTAAACTCATTTAAGATTCCGACCCTAATTAAATTATTTAGGGATTGAGGGGAGACATAATGTCCACCTCATATTCCTCAATCCTATTTTGTCTCACCTTTAAACTTTGAAGATAATTTTTCAAATTAAACCCTCTGTGAATATTGTTCTGTGATCGCCCTGCTGCCAAAACCCAAATGTGAGAAGCTGAGAGCCGATAAAAATGACAAACATCATCTGAGTCATCTTTAGTTCTGACTACAGAGCAATGAGCTGAACAAGCAGCAGCGACTGGTGCAGCCAGTGTTTGGCCATTTTTCTCGCCTCTCAGGCTGTTTACCAGCTGCCCTATCTTACTGTTGAAGGTTGTCGGGGTTACGTGAAACCTGAGTGGTACACGTCTCACTCCTCAGGGCTGAAGAAGTCCCCAAAATTGGGTTTTGTTTTTTCCCTATTATTTTATTTACATTTAATATTCCTAACAGAAACTAGAACTGAACATCAGTGACAAACTAGACAGTAAGTGCTCATTTTACAAAACAGTCAAACACAACATTACCTATCAAAGTCAGAGGAATCAATGAGGTAAGCAAATAAAACTCCTGTCTTCTTAAACCAGCAGACACTAACATTGCTGTGGTGTGTTTTCACCTGTTTATTTCCTGATTTTTTTCTATACTTAATTATTTTTTAAAAAGCAAATTATCTTTAAAAAAGGCTACAGATTGCATTAGACAGACAGAGACAAGTCCCTTTATGTGAAGAACTCATCAAAGCAAATGTTTGGCATTTTTGCTGGAGAAATTACTTAACCAATCAAACATTTATCAAAAACTGTTTTTCCCCTTGTATTATTTTGTCATTTCACTGCCTTGGACCAACTAAAAACTCACACAGAAGCCCAGAGACAACAACACCAACTTTGACCACTTTTCTCCCCTCTGAGAGCAAGTTATTCCTCTATAATCCTTCAGTTTGAGAAGGATTTACACACACAGACACAGAATCATCTCTCACACAGCGGTGTAAATCCAGCCCGTGCAGCCACACACAAGCAGTGTGTGACCTCGAAGAGAGTTAAGAGAACCAGGAGCAGGAGAAGGTGCTCTTGCAGTCGTGCCTCCCCCTCACAGGAAGGGTCCTGAGATGACTAATCTGAGAAAATGTGCTTAATCCGATTTAGTGATGTTTGCCACAGCTGCAGCAGATTTCCTAGCTGTATCTATTACCTGCCTTGCTGAGGCTTTATTGACACACAGAAGCAGAATCGACAGATTATGAGGATCATAAAGGGAGAGGAGGTCAGTAGCAAAAGGCGCTGAAGTCTTGATGGTTCTACATTTGAAACTAATTTCAAGCATATAAACAAGAAGATAATGTGCAATGACACGTTATAGAGACACTTTTTATCTCCAGAATCTTTTGAATTCTGTTTGTCTTACTGTAATAACATTTGCTGGAATAATCATCCTTCTGATGGATTACTATTTGCCTTAGGAAATCATCTGTAGACTGCAGAGCACACAAACTGAGTGAAATATGATAAACTGCATCTATTTTTCTCCTCGTATCCACATTGGCTATAACACTCTCAAATACACATTACTACCAATATTAAGTGGAGATATGAAACTCTTTATATTCATATCTGCCTCCATCCAGGACACCATCAGATCAATTGAGCATATTATTAGTATTGTTTTCATCAACTGAACTCGCAGGGCTTCTTTTAATTGCGAACATATTTGCACCTGAGGGGCAGACGCTCAACTGGGTGACATCTCCTCTGCAATCATTCCCGGCATCAGATATGCCCTTCATAGGGAGAAATCACAGCAACAATCATCTCATTTGGTCCCCATGAAGCTGCGTTAATAGCTCCAAAATAATATTCTCTCAGTGCAGTTCAACTTGGATGATCGCACACTGAGAGAGAACAGAGTGCAACGCCGACACATCGCCTATCAGTTTGGCTGATAAACTGTCACACGAGCTGGAGCAGATGCAGGAGTAAATGTGTGGGAGTCTGTGGCAGATGGGTGGGCTCGGTTTGAGAATGCAGACAAATGCAATCACCTGAATCTGGACACTTTGTTCCCGTGTCGTCATTCGCCAAAGTTATAGAGGCTGTTCAGATTTTTTTTAGCTGAATAAAGGAAATGAAATACACTGACATGGTGGAGACATGTTTAATGATGCTGAAATCAAGCCAAGCAACCAAAGTGAAAGCCAAACAGCTATTTGAAAATGTTAATTGTCAGAGCTAAATCAGCTCTCGACTTTTGGAAATCAAAGGTTCGAACACAATGGGGACATTACGCCCTCAGTGATGCAGTGTGACTTCCCACCAGCTCCAGACTGTATTCTGCAGAGTGTTAGACAGCTGACATGGTGTCATCATTGATTTGGTTGCTGCTAAGCTGCATTGACACCTGCACTAATCCATTGGACATGGAGCCAAGGGGAGGCAATCTAGCGCGGCCAGACGAGCACCATGCTTTTATCAAGGTGAGGACAGGCTGGAAAAAAGTGATGAACTGCAAAATACCTGTGCATGTGAGGGCAACAGATACGGGAATATCTGGCAACTCTACTGTTCTTATTTCAGAGTAAATCACTTTCTGTTCTCAAGGAGGATTTGTGAACGCAAAAACATGACAGTCTCATTGAAAATGACAGAGAGGCCAAAAAAAGCCCCTTTAAAAAGTGTTATCAGTTCAATCTGTAGGCACCAGAGACCAAAAAGCATTTTATGGTGATTAAAAAGAGGATCTTCGTGACTCATTGGAAAAAAAACAACCTGTTTTTACCAGACATTGCACATAAATTTCAATTAAAACATGACGGTCTTTGCCTGCAATATGAGATTATAGCAATTTGGAATTCATAAGAAATGTGGAATTGGATTTGCAAAAATGAGATAAGATTCAGGGATGCTTGAAGGACTAAATACTGTACAAACACTGAGAGGCCTCATGTGAATATAAATATCAATTTTTGATCTATTTTCAGTGAGAAAAGTCTACAGCCAAGGTTCATTAATATTAAACCAATTCTAAAACAAGGGTTTTTATTTTATATGCTACAGATTTTTTCATGAAAAAAAATTAAAAAGAAACAAAATTTAAGAGAAGAAAAGGTAATCAATTACTTACTCACTTGAACACATCAGCTTGATTAGTCTAATATGGCTCTAAAATACTGTTTGTGACTCTGTCCTGTAAACATGTTTCATTCCTCATAAAACATTTTCCAGTGTGGAGACATTTATCTGTGAATGGCACATTAACCACCCATTTTCTCCTCTGTCTGCACCAGTATCATCTTCACCGATAATGGGAAAAGATTATGCACATTCATTACCATTATCATTAAAATCATCATTATCATGCGTTTAGCATAATAACAGCATTCAACTGATTCACTTCTGCAGCCTTTTTTCTACTTGTTTGAGTTGACGCTGGAGCTGCTTTAGGAAGGAGTGAAATGGCTTTTGTCGATGTGTCTTTGAAGCTTTAGTGTGATGTATTAAATCTGACATACAACAGTGCATGATCAATCAAAAGAACAAACCATAAATAAGCTGCTTTTGGGTGGCATTCACCGACTTCCACTGGCACTTTTGACAAATTCAGCTTAAATCTTCCAAACAAGTACAGACTTGAGGAATGTTTCTAAAATGCATTTTTTTGTATTTGTTCTTTTAGTTTATTTGACTTCATTTATTATAATTTTTTAATAATTCACTTTTATTTACTTCATCTTTTTATCCAGTCTACACATGTTAGATTAAAGTCAGGTACATCTTAGCTTAATGCAAAGTGGAGCTGAGTGACTAACCGTGTTCTCAGGTCATCTGGGACTTGCTTTCTTGTTAATTAAGTAGTAATCAGGTGCAGTGTGGGCACTGCCGAAGCTGACTTTGCCCCCTTTAGAGCCGCAGGGAAACAGAGTGATGGAAAAAAAAAGATTGCTCCAGGTGAGAACTGTTATTTACAGGATCACCACTGAGGTTAAAATCCAAATCACAGTGCCAGAAACAGGTGTAGCAAAAAGACAGACTCAGTGAAAAAGAGAAATGAAGGAGGGAGAATCCAAACAGTCGTCTTAGAACAACCGTATTCCCCTGAGATCTATTAGCCAGTACTTTTGTGCAAACAAAAGACAAGTCCTTGCCAATTAATCTCTATCCAAATGTCTTTTCTCTTCTACATTTAACTGCACTGTGTCCATACACAGGTAGGCTCATGCACACATGAAAAAAAAGTCACACTTCCTTACCTGTATCTGTGACGTGAAGATATTCTCCCTCTGCCGCTACAGGAGAGTTTGGTGGCTCAGCTTGTATCCTTAGGCTAAGGGTTTCAACAACTGAACGCATGCCTCCTCAGAGGCTTCTTATAATGGCACACCCCTTCCCTCCTGGCTCAACCCTCCAGTTCTCTCCCCCCCTCCCTTCCCCTGTATATCACCATTCACATCATCATAGACGAGAGCTGGAGAGAGGGGTGGATTCCCCCATCCTGTTACGCACAAACCCCGGACAGACACACAAACCATGGCCCGCGCTGACGTAGGAGGCATTGCCTACGCCACTAGTTTCGTCTTCATTGAGCCAACTAATGGGACTCTAAAAATACGCATCATTCACCATGAGATTGATCCAGAATTCCTATGTCTAAGGTGTCCATAAAACCCACAACCTCGATGCCAACCTGCAGCCAAGGTCAGGGAAACAACACCAGTTTATATCAAATGTTTACTTCAGAATTCAGGTTAAATACAAGCCAGAAAATCAGCACCGTGGAGATAATTGGGGACTGATAAGGTTGTTTGTGCTTGGATAAAGAAAAACAGCTGGAAACTTTTGTTGGTGGTGATGGCACAACTGAATAAGAGACTTTATTTTTCCTGAGAATGAAAGAATGAACAGTGTAGAGCAGGTGAGTCAATGGACAGAGCAAGCAGCAACCTGGTTCCGCAGACATCAGGTTAGTATGAGTCATGCAGGAGATTTGGGAGTATAAAACAAGACCTGTCCCAAGGTCCTGAGTGTTTTCCCTGTAGTCTTTGTTCTACAATCCAAGTTGATTGCTCATTCAAGGTAATGATTATAATGTTAACCAGAGGAAGGACAACTAGGATAAATCAAATAAACAAGTGAGTGGAAGAAAGTGATGTTGAGGAGAAGCAGGAGAAGCAGGCTGATGACTAGAATTACAAGACCTTAAGTCTTTGGGTGTGTTATTTGTTTGGCTGTTCCTAAAGTGGTTAAAACTGATAAGAGAACAACAATGTATGCATATGACAAAAGGACAATATGAAAGAGGTCTCTCATTGAATGAACCTTATACGAATTAACACAAATCTGCAGCGCTTCTTGGTTTAATGGAGCTTTATTTAAGCTCATCCCCTCTCAAGACTAAGTGGCCAACATAATGGAACATTTGGCAGAAAAATAAAACAAGAACAGAATTCTAACAGAATTTAAATCTGATAAATCTGATCTTGGTACAATTGAAGACCAGTGCTTACTTAATGTGTCACATAGTCATGACAAAAGCCACCAGATACTAATTTACCACTGAAGAATTGAAGTGTAATATTCAATTACCAAAAGCATAAACAAACAAACAAGACTACATTTTAGTTTAGCCCCCACAGTTAACCAAGATAATCGATTATGCATCTCACACACATTGGCATGAGAAGAACAACGAAGAAGTAATCTAGCTGCTCTGTTCTGTGCAATTTGAATTTTTTAAGGTGCATTTGAGTTGCACTTGAATTTATTAGCAGGCAGCACTCCAGGTGTGACAATGTAATTTATAAACAGAAGGTGGAACATATGCAGAGCATTTATTTGATATAACAATGTCCTTTTCCATTATGGAGATAATGTGATCGATCTGGTCGGACGAAGACAGTAAACTGTCTAATTTGACACCAAATAATGTAGTTTTAGTGACCTGCTCAACAAATATTCCATCAATTGTCAGACTGAGAGCAGGAGTGGTAGCTAGGACATTACTATTGCCAAAAACAATTCATTTGGTTTGGGCAGTGCTCAGTGCTATTTTTTTCATTTTTACCTAATCAACAATGGTATGCAACTTGAGCTGTAGGTTATCTCGCAGCTCAGTTAATGTTGGTGATGCACTGAAAAAAGTTGCATCTTCTGCGTGTATTACAACATCTGCATCCTTAACAACATATGGCAAATCATTTGTAAAAACTGAAAATAAGAGTGGCCCCATACAACTCCCTTGTGGAACACCGCAAGATGTCCCTCTACTGTCAGAAAAACTGCCACTGAAGACATTCACTTTGTTCTATTATCATCAAGAGCTAAAGGTGAAAAACTATAACATTTGAGCTAAGCTATAATAATACTGTGTTTGATGACATCAAATGCTGCAGTAAATGTAGCAGCATAGCCCCAACTAGTTTCCTTTTATCCACGTGTGCTAATGCAGAACACCCTAGTATGAAAATAACATTCTCCAATAACTTACTCAGTGATTATACTAATCAGTCTACAAATGGAGCGAGTAAAGCCTGCTTTTCCATTTTTGGGTAAAGTTATGAATTCAGACACTTTCCAGTGCTTTGGACAAGTTCCTCTGATTACAAATCTATTTAAGATATGACTTATGGGTTTGGCGGGCAGGCAAGCAACATTTTACATTTTTTTTCCATCCAGGTTATCAGTACCAGGAGATGTTTCATCTGAGAGAGAATGAGCATCATCTGCTCAACTGTGTCCTGGTTAACCATATCAAATGCGAAACAACATTTTTTATCATGTTTTAATTTTCCAATTTTTTGCTATCATTTACAGAGTGCAGTTTTTTTAGTTTAAAATATTTTCTCTTCTTGATATAATTTAACTATGTAACTTTATTTCTCAACTTGCAATAAATGTTTCTATCTTAAGAGCACCCTGAGTTGTGGGCAACTGCCTTTGCACTGTCCCTTTGAAGCATTAAAGATCTCAACTTGCTGATAACCATAGGCCACCTCTGCCCTCAACAAACCTTTTTCTTTAAATAGAGCATGCTTACCCACTAAATTAACCAACTTGTCCATGACATTTTTAAGACAATATTTACATCGTTTTCCTGACTTACATCAGACCACTGCAGATCCTTGACATCATCCATAAATAAGTCTGGATTAAATCTCTTATGTTGCCCATGGTAAACGATCCTGACTCCAGATTTGGGCTTTAGTCCCTCTCTTTAGAGCAATCAAATGCTGGTTGCTGCCTATTACTGCCACTGATACTGTCTTGTTAAAACAACTTGTGTATATCAATAAAAATGTGATTGATGCAGCTTGAAGTTTAAACACTATCCACGCATATAGAAAATCTTGTAGGATGAGTCACAACCTGATCAATCCATCCAATAGCTGGTAACGTCTTTCTCTGCAAACTAAAAAACATCAAACACACGGAAGCAGTGGAGGGAAAGTAAGGTGATAACCAAAGTCATTTGAATTCACCCTCTTTGGACCATGAATGTCTATACAAAATATCATGGCAATTAATCTGATAAGTATTGATATATTTCACTCTACACCAAGATTTTTAATCAACTGACTGACTTCACAATCCCTTTAGCCTTGCAGCTAGTGTGGCTCGTGGCTTGGTTGAAACTGATTTTTGGTACTTGCGATGGAAAAACCAATAATTATGTCTCTGATAATCATAATAGCTGTAACAAAATTCTCTGTTTTTGATCTTGAAGGAACACCTAAAATTCAGCTCCCTCCTCAACATGAGCTGACATCAGCTTTAATTCCCTGTAAATGTGTGAATGCCGGTTCTGAACCTGTGTGTCGTCTGATAGTAACGGATGAATTGGGCACATAGAGAGAAGCCTCAGTGCGGCTGAGATAAGGAGCTGAGAAGAACAAGCAGCCGTTGGGAGGTCTGTCTGTCATTGATATCGCTGTTATCCACTGGCTGTCCAGTGTACACAAACACTTCCTCTGGTGGCCAAGAGGCAGTGATTACCTCGATGACAGAGGGGGTCACGCGACATTAAAATCTTGTCCAAATTCAGTTTTAGTGTGAATTATTTGTAGATTTTCTTGTAAACTATTTTGTGTCAAAATTTGAAATAGCAATTCACAATTCATAGATAGAGATTCACAATTTATATACTTTAAATTTGGGAATGTAAGGATTTTATCAGACACTATGTGGTATGTTCATCTTCAGTACACCCATAGGCCTGGTCATTTTGCCTCTTTTGTTGATGTTTGAGCATTACTACAGTAAACACAAATACAACAGTAAACTGAATTCAAGCCTCAAGGGGGAAGGGAGAATACTATTACTTTAAGTAATAATCTTTGAAAAAGTACATACTTCTGTATGGAGCTGCCTAAAACTACTGCTTTCATCATTCAGTAATTTGAAACAAAATTAGAGAAGCAAAGAAACCTGAATAGACATCCGTTACTGGTTTCTAAACAGCCATATAACAACATTAAAGCTGCAGGAGGTTCTTCCATAAATTAATTAAAAAAATGCATTGATTTGTATCAATGTTTAATTATTATTAATCATGACAAGTTATTATTCATATTAATCTAATCAGCAGGTCAATAAAATATTTATTCACTACCATTCAGAGAACAATGTGTTGCTTTTACAAGAAAGACACAACACCTTTTATGAGGTATTGCAATATGTTTCATATATACCACTTTAAACCTTTAAATAGAATTATAGCTGACATAAAAGCAAAAGATGCTATGCAATCAGTATAAATGTATTATGTGTCCCAAGACAGTTCTCTATAATAAACTCTATTTTCCAATAAACAGTGCTTTTGGCAGTATTTCTCTGTGTATCTATATACATAAATTTGCATATACAGCACAATCTCTTCAGTGGTTTAATGGCTGTGACGCCAAGTTATACTTTTACTTCCTACACTAACAAGTAGATTTAGAAGATTCTGCAGGGTCCAAAGTGGCTCCAGGGATGAAAATGCTGACTGATGACTGGTGGGCTCCCTGCCAAAAGAGTTTATAGAACTCAGACAGCTGCAACCAAAACTGACCAGCGTTTGGCTCATGTCCTCCATTCATTTCGAGGCGAGCTCATCATCTCCTCTCCATCTCATCCAGCTGAGGTGTTTTACTGTCCTCCTCCACAATTAAACCCAATGGTGTGGAACTGAGGGGTGGGAGGGTAGGGTGGGGTGAGGGGGGATCTCTGTGAGGTTTATGGCGGCTCAGGGCTTTTACCTGTCAAGACACAAGTGACTGTTATTAACAGCGAGGCCAAAAATGAAGAATTACATTTCCATCCCAAAAGCCACCTTAATATTGCATGGAAGAAGAAATACACCATTGCTCAGAAAATCTGCAGCGTCAACCGTTAAAAAACTTTTAGAGTGCAAGTATTCGGGGAGTCATACAGCAGCATTTGATCTGTATTTACAGACTGATCTCATCTCAAAATCCCTTTCAGATATTTTCTCTCCAGTACAAGCTTCAGTCATTGAAACAAGAAAAGCACTTTTTTTAATAAAAACTGTAAGATAAGATGAGATAAGATATGATATACTTAATTGTCCCAAGGGGAAACTTTGCTTGGATAATAGCACAACAGACAGCTAAAATGAACTCAAAAAATGGCTAGCAACAAGAATTTGCAGCAATTCACCAAGATACATTAGTACACATTGCAGTACGTTACAAACAACAACATCAACAGTAAATACTGTAAAATACTGAATGTGTTCTGTGAGACTGCTGAGCAGAAGCAATCCTAAGAGCCATATAATGGTAATTCATACACCATAAAATCAGTGTAAAAATGCCTGCTTGCCTAAGCTGCTTAAAATTAACCTATTTTCTTATTGGGTAAATTATGGGAGAATTATGGAGGAGAAGAAATTTTGAAGTGACTATTTATAAGGATATTAAGATTTTGGGTTAACACAAAGGAAACATGAGCATGGTGACAGACAATACGGTAAACTTCACCATGAAAAGCGGGCTCACTGGGAGAGAAAACAATTATGTGTAAAGGAATGACTGGGTTGAAATTGAGTATACCGAGAAGTTGTTTGTTGATGTTTACTCCCTGTGTGAGGAGTGCGGGATAGACCTCAGGATTAAATGCAAGGGTTTTGACCTCAATCAAGGAAATAATTACCATTGCCCCTCCTGTTGGTGGACTCCATAATTAGCAGGCAGAGCCCCCACAGAAACACAATTAGGCTAAAAACAGAGGTGATTAAAACTATAATTCTTAAGAGGTTCATTAACATTTTTTTTAAGGTTGCCTGGAATGCTTTATTGAATTTGTCGGGGAATTCAATTTTGGCTGCTTTGTGTGTTTTGCACAAAATATTTCCTCATAAATTCTCCAGCTGGAATGTACTCTATGCTAAACCCCAGTGTCTGCATCCAGATATCTGTCAAAGCAAGTGAGATATGATAATAGAATAAAGGGCATGTGCTTCAAGATAAAAATAAGTCAAGTGTGACTGACTTCATCTTCTTCAAGTAATGAAGAGTATTCATGATTGGCATCACTGATAAAAGCTATGGATCACATAAGCAGGCATGCATAACACTCGCACATACACTTCAAAGTGGCTCTTTTCTTTCAAAGTGTGCTTCAGTGCAATGAATCACCATGTTTCCTATAATATTCTCTAAGAAGAACAAACACACATACACGCATACACACACACACACACACAACAGTGGTGTTATCTGTCATCAACACTGTTGCCGCTCCAGTCGATACTGATGCAGCACCCACTCATTGTGTGTGTGTGTACGGGTGTTTTGTTCAGAGGGTCTTTTGTGATTAAATGGGACTGCAAAAATAAGGGAACTTAGGTGTTTTTGCACTTTCACTGCTTTTTTTGTCAAACTGAATAGGCCTGATTACAAAAGTTTTCCAGCTTTATAGACTAGTATTGCAGATACATCACTGTGGGACGGCATTATCTGCAAGGTCGTGTTATTTACTGAATACTACTAAAAACTGAGGTTCCACGAAAGCATATATTTTAGTCCATCGTGTGAATCCAAATAAATACTTCCTGTCAGTTATTACTTATTTTTTTGCTCTATGAGTAATTTTCTGTTTCGAATAGCGAAGCATACCTATGACAGTTCCTCACACTATGGTTAATATTAGATTTCAAATCCAGACGCCGATGTCATCCAAGGTTCACGCTAGCAGCTATCCGAGACGTCTGATAAATAATGCAGAAGACTGCGCTGACTAGTACGGTGTTTAAACTAACATCACTTTACTGTGTTGAAAAACATCGTTATTCTTTAAAGTAAATATGTCAATCCCGTACATTGCTTCTTAAATCAACGCAGACCGTGAAAAATACCTTATTAACCCAGATGACAATACTTCACCATTTCCTGATTAGCAATTGCAGGCCGTGAAGGCTAAGGGAACAATTCGAATCATTTTACACGCCAAGGCTCCAGTACCAGCCAATCACAACACGCGGCTAAATTTCCTTAGCCAATTATGACACGCGTACAAACAAAGCGGGACGTTGCAAATTTAGACACGGAAGTCTGTCACATTTGTCCAGTGCCATTCTGTGTTGGTTGTTTGTCAACAATAGAGGGAAAAAAATCGTTGAATAGAGTACAAGACGGCTTGTCAGTCAACTAGGTTTTGGATTCAAGTCGAAATATTGTTGGTAATGTAACCAGAAGTCTTGTGGGTAAGTCTGAAATCACAATAATGAAAGCTCAGCGTAAGAGAAAGCATTGCGTTTCGCTTCCTGTTTAAACTTGCGTTTCCTCTAGTGTGGCTACAGCCATTACCGTGCTATATTAATTTACTTAATAACTACATATGGTCTCAAGTTCTCTTGAAAAATGTAAGTTACTGTTTGAATACTAAATTAATTGGTGTGTATCATTAAGTTCAACTTGGGAAAAACAAGTGACGTTAAATATATGGCAATGTTGTGATGAAGCAGCTAACGTCCACTGACGTAAGCTATAGCACAAACCTCTGCGGTAAGTTAGTTGTGTTGGGCAATACACTAAGCCTAGAGAACTAAGGGACAGTCTCACTAAGTGTCGCAGCCAAATGTTTGCCAGCTATTTCACGTTTACCCTATTGTTAAATATCGGACAGTATTGCATGAGATATGTGCTTCAACACTGTCATGGCTGTCATACTAACCTTAGTGATTTTATTTTGTTAGCCCTTGCATGAGGCTTCGGCTCCTGTGAGAAATGGAGGAGCTCTACACTTTAGAGAGAGAAGTCGGACGAGGCAGCTATGGTGTGGTCTTTGAGGGCCATATGGCCAAAACAGGGCAGAGGGTGGCTATCAAGCGGCTTCCCTGTAGCAACCCGGAGTGTATTGAACTATACCTGCAAGAGCTGTGGGCCATGCGAGCCACAGCCAAGAACCATGTCAATGTCATTGCACTCCACAGTTGCCTCCTGCAGACGGGACCAAGGAGCCTGAAGCCCCTGAAACCTGGGAAACTACCCTTACGTCTAGTCGAGAGTGTACTGAAGGGCAGTGTAGTGAGAGCACCTCAAAGCCCAGAAAGGAATAACTCCCAGTCTAGCGAGCAGAGGAGGACTAGCTCTGTCTCTAGACTCCAGGACAGGACCAACAGTGCCCAGGCCAGAGCTAAGCTCCAGGACGGGGCTAAATCAAATGCATCTGATTCTACAACTCCAAAAAGGCCTCAAAACATAGCCAGGAAGAGACCAGCCCAGAGGGAGGAAGAGGAACCAGTACCCCTGCGCTGCTTTGCTCTGTGGCTTGTGATGGAGTATTGTGATGGAGGTGACCTGAATCAGTTCCTGCTTTCAAGGCCACCAGATGCCCAGCAAAACCATAGCGTGGTGCAACAGCTCTGCAGTGCTGTGGCCTTCCTGCATGGCCTTGGTATCACCCATAGAGACCTGAAACCTGACAATGTTCTGGTCTGTGTGACAGCAAAAGGCCCTGTCGTAAAGGTAGGCAGATTGTTGTTACACAGCAGTTTTTAAATTAGACCACGAGTCATTATCCCAAGAGTCAGTACACAGTTTGTTTATAGACTAACACTATTTATATTTAGAAGCATCTTTGTAATTAAATAGTTTTATCTCAGGATATGTGGTTTTCCACAGCAATTAAGTTTAGATATAATCAAACTATATTAAAAAGCGATATAAAAGAATAAATCAAAATAAAAAATTGTGCTTACTTTTGTGTGACACAACAATAAAATACAAAATAGTTAGAAAAAAATGATTGAGTTCATGTTTGTGGTTTTAAAACTTAACCACAGATGCTTTAAAAAGTGGGTTTGATTAGTTAACAAATTTGGGAAAATACATGGCACTACAGTGTGGTCAGGCAGTAGATTTTCAAGTGTTAGTCTAATTTGTGGTGTAATATCTTTGCTTGAATGACTTAATAGACTGAAAAAAAACCCACATCAACAGTCTATCTTTTCTTTCAAAGCCTTTATCTTAGACGTCCAAAGGAGGGCTTGTTGAGGCCTTTGTGTAGAGTAATTACTCAAAAAATGTATTATGAGACTGTAAAGATTTATTATTTTTAACAAATGACGTGTCAATTAATTTTAATCGTTTGGTCCATAAAATGTCAGAAAACAGAAATCTCAAATGTCCAAAGCTTATGTTGTCATATTCAACCAATGACAGTCAGCTAATAGTCCTAGAGGACGAAGAAAACCAGAAAATACTAAATATTAGGGTTTAGAAGTAAAATATAGTTTGGCTTTTTTTTCCCCCATAAAAGTTTGATGACTGATTATAGCCATCATCAAAATTGTTACCGATTCATTTTCTGTGGATGTACTAATCATTCAAGCGACTAAGTGTTTTTGTGTGTGTTATGCTGTACTGTGTTAACATTTACAAGTATTGCAGTGTAGTGTAATTCAATATTTTGGCCTTTCTCTACAAAATGTGACAAACTTTTTTTCTTAGGGAATAAAGACAAGTTTCTTGTCATGGTTTAAAAATACGGGAGAAGTTATGGGAAAAAATATTAAATGATCAAAAAACATAATTTTTTTTAAATAAATGTCCCGGTCCATCCTCTAGGTGGCAGACTTTGGCCTGAGCAAGATGAGTGAAGGCCTTGTAGGCGGTGATTTGACCAGACAGCACTTTTCCTCCACCTGTGGCTCGGACTTCTACATGGCTCCAGAGGTGTGGGGTGGACTGACCTACACAGCCCAGGCTGACATTTTTTCCCTGGGTGTGATGTTCTGGGCCGTCCTGGAGAGAATCACCTTTGTGGAAGAAGGTACCACACAGGAACAACTGGGTAAGTGTCCAGTGGAGCATCAAAAGAGTAGAATAGAGATTCAGAACACCTAATGTCCTCTTTCCTAAAGCAAATTAGATGAGAATCCAAAGCTTCATGCCAACAGGACCAGGGTCAATCAGATATAGATCAACAGTACACATGCATGTGCAAATATGTGAAAACAGATTTTATTAGTATTATTAGTCTTATTAGTCTAATTATTTATTAGTCTTGAATATGGAACGGTGTTAACATGTTGGATAAAGCATAAGCAAAGGCCTGTCATGTTGTATCGAGCTCACAGTGTGTGCATGCATGCGTGTGTGTGTGTGTGGTCACAGAAAGGTTGAGTGTGGTCGGGCAAGTTGATGACGCATCGCACTGAATCGAGTTTGACTTAATTAACTGGCACATATTAAAAATGTCACATGCTATACATCATACATTTATCAACCATGAGTAGTACAATAATGAATCTAAATGGCAAAGAGATGAATGATTTATGATATGTACATTTTGATATGAATTGTAGTTGCTCTGCTTCCTATAATACAAGCTGACAGTACGTAACATGGCCTTTCCTACTCCAAATCCGCTGTCGTTGGCATCATGTTGGATAAAATTTCTTCTGAATAATTTGATAAAAGATGTCCTGTTTGTTGTCAGAAACCCTATGTGGACACAGGATGTAGATGTTCCTCAGTGATTCAGGGCTCAGTTCTGCTCTGCACTCCACCTTCAGAGAGTGAAGAGGCTTTAATACATATGTCTCATTTTATTCACAAAAAAATTGTCAAGCCAAAGCTACTACAGTGGCAGGGAGATATGAACCTTTCCTCAAGGTTAGTGTGGCTAAGAATCTCCATGAGGCTGATTGAAAGTGGTTATTTTTGGAGGGTGAGAGGGGTTCTATTGCATTCAAATGAAAAAAAAAAAAAGGTCAAATGGAATTTAGTAGCCCGGTCACAAACCTCTTTGTCAGTGAGAAAATGGGGAGAGGCAGCTGGAGGCTTTTTCACAGACGGATAAAATGGTCCATTATTTTACTTTCTCCTCTC
This sequence comes from Acanthurus lineatus, assembly GCA_029814665.1. NCBI lineage: Eukaryota > Metazoa > Chordata > Actinopteri > Acanthuriformes > Acanthuridae > Acanthurus > Acanthurus lineatus. Next base: position 3,732,790 of record JAPZDV010000010.1, on the reverse strand, counting down.
TTAAGACCCACACAGTTATTTGACTAGGCAGGGGAGCGGAGAGGTTATAGTCAAGGGGCAAGACACAACCTTTTGCTTTTGTCCTTGATGAATCTCAGTGCTGGAAGCCTTCAGGTTAGAAAATCATTCCTGGCCTTTCACCAGGCTAGGCCAGCACTTGGCATTAGACTACACTTAAGTTTTTAGGTCAAGATTCAGTGTTAAGCATCATCAGGGGAAGAAAACTTGTCCTTGCACGACAGATATATTTTAATTTGTACTTCTTAAAAAAATGGAAAGGATTATAAGAAACATTGTGTTCGAGTAACAATTGATTTATTTAAATTATTTCACAGATAATCCTTTTTAATTTTTTGGGTTGCTACATTTTAGGGTTGCAACTAATGATTTTTCTCCCCTCATTAATCTTCTAATTATTTTTAATCAATCATTTAGTCAAGAAAATGCCAAGTAAGGACAAATGACAAATTCAGGTTATTAGAGCCCAAAGTTTTATCTTTTTCAGGATTGTGATTACCAGCCAAGAGCCAAAAGTATTCATTTCATACTGGTATGAAAGAAAGAGGAGGGAGGAGGGAGCTCATCTTGGTATTTCAACCTGACTTACCTCTAAGGTTCAGTGAGGCAGATAGATTACACATTTCATTTTTTTACTAAGCTATGAGCAGCTGCTTCACTTTATTTGTGCATTGCGGACTTAAGCCCATACATTCTCAGTTTTGAGTGGACATTTGATGGTCTCAAAACCTGCCAAAAATGAACTGACTTAGCAGGACAAAAGACTTAATAATCAAAACGTAATAACATGGGACATAGATATTTCTGAATTCTGATTTCTGATGAAGCGCACCAGCACAAACCATGTTTCAGCTTTCTTGTGTGCGATGAATCTATGTCTTTACCTCATCTGATGTTTCCTGCCATCATGTGCACCAAGAGTCAAGGGCCAACAGTGCTGTGCATAGTTCCTATTCTTTGAATGAGTTGACCTGTATTTGCTAATCCGTTTGGCTTTTGTCTGCAAAGCAAATTCTTAGAAGTATTTAAAATAACATTATGTACATCCGTCTTAACCTCCTATGAATCTTCTTCTCTGTTGTTTGCTGATAACTTGCTGTGTTTCGTTGTGCACTACTGCCACCTGTAGATTGATGAAACCACTTTAGTTTGTGTGTCAATTAACAAAAGGAGGAAATGCTCATAAATACTTTAATCTGCAGTGCTACTTGTGGGCAACATTTGCATATATTCCCACACAAAGGGAAACCATAAAAGAGGGAAATGATTTAATATGGGCATTACCATGATATCATTTTTGAAATATTAATATATTCTTATATTATGGCTACTACCACTAGTTATTATTTCACCTCTTGTGCTATCACAACATAAGATTAAATTGCCAAAATGTTAGCATTGTATGTATCCATTGTTTGCAGAGTCACACAATTACTCTGGTGATTGGGTTGTGTGTTCAGTACTTGAACTTGTAAAATGTTTTCACCTCATAACCTCAAGTACATCAGAGTTTCAAATGCAATAACACACTCAAGGAGGTAGTGATGAGCCAAAAGAGGGCCTTTCTGTGTGGAGTTTGCATGGTCTCCCCGTGTCTGTGTGAGTTTGATCTCCCACCTTCACCAGGTTCAGAAGTGCAACGAATTGATAGTTCCTATATACCCAAATATTTCACAGTGACAATGGAAGGTAAACAGGGTAAGATAAAACAAAAGGAAAAGAGAATTAAGAACAGGAAGGTCCAACAGAAGACAAAGGTGAAAGACAAACGGTGCAAATCCAGAGAGGCTGAAACTTTAAGTAAGTTCAGCCTCAGTTCAATGGAAGCACAAATAAGATGTGAGCTCCAAGACAACAAAGCAAGGCTCTCCCAATTCTAAAGGATGAGTCCAATAGGAAATCCATGAAGAGTCACTGAGTTATTGTCTAAATCAAAAAGGAGAAGAAGTGGAGCTGTGAAAGAGAGCTGATGCTGGACGAAATTTACAGCCTGAAAACCCAACTGGAGGAGGCTCAGGCAACACAAGTCCACTCTGCAGTGGGGAGTCAAGAATCGATGCTGACTAAGGAATGCACGCTTCCGCAGAGTGCTGTGAGTTATTATACACAGCAGACTCCCAACAAACACCCAGTCCAAGTGGGGCAGAAGAAGGGAAAGAAACAAGCCTGTCAAAATGACCTCCCAAAGAAGCACAAAGAACAAGCTAGAAAGATTGGATATGCCCTAAAAGAGTCAGTGGATAACTTCTCGCAGACGGTTACCTCCTGTTCAAAGCCTCCCACCAGGAGAAGATGGTTAAGTCAAGAACCTCTGTTCTGGCTCAATTTTGTGTAAAGAAACAGATGAATGAGCTTAAGGTAGCTCTGAAGGATGCTGAGCAAAGATAAATCTGCAGTTTAATTGAGGTAACTTTACTTCATGAGGTCATCTGTTGTTATAACTTCCAGGAAGTTCCAGACGTTAAATAAGAGAGTGAGGAAGGAAACTACTTCTGTTTTTGGCAAGTCATATCGATATGGTGAAAATTAAATACTGTACATTTAAACTGTAAGCTTTTGTTCTGTTTATGTACATAATAACATGTATTGAATTTTATACATTGTATTGCTCATACAGCTCCAGCCTCACACTGTGTTATTTGTTTTTTCCATTCATTGCTAGTTGATAGCAATTGTATCGTTCCTGTTGAGTAACAACGCATTCAAGGCCTAAGTGTGTCAGTGTTTTCTCAAAATCTTTCACACACTTGTCCTCCGAGGGGCACTTGGGCTGTGTTGCAACTACTTCACTAAGAGGCACTTGATTTCTAGCGAACACATGTGTGGCTCATAATTACAGAGATCAAGTGGCTCCCTGCAGTCTGTGTTGTGGCTGTCAATCAGGACCCTGCTGCATGTTGACTCAACAATGTCTTCCCTTGTGTTTCCTCACTAGGTGCCTATGTGTGTAAGAGTCGCTCAGGCTGGCTGATACCACTGGGTGAAGCTTTGTGGGAGAATGCCGACCTCCAGCTGTGCATCCCTATGAAGTTCAAGAGAGCACCCCCACTGCCACCCCCTCCTGGTCCAGCCATGTGCACCTTGCTTTTAGACATGCTCGCCGCAAACCCGGATGCCCGGCCCCCAGCAGACCAGTTGGAAGACAGAGTGCGCTCTGCTTTGAAAGAGGACTCCCACTGATAGAAAGTGGGCTTAAGAGACCATAATGGCTATAACCACTACAGCCATTACATGGAAATATTGACTGTGGCCCCCCTGGCTGCAGTGCTTTGGACATGTGTAAGAAATAGCCACTTTGTTGCCGCAGGGTAGTGGGAATAAGAAATATGTATGATTATAAGGGATGACAGGTGCTATTTTTGTCACAGAAAGAGAAGCTTGATTTACAAACTGTGTAGGAAACCACATAAAGGGAAAATAAGAATGACAGAGGAAGGGTCCACTGGAGCCCCCGATTGCACTATGGGAAAAAAAGCACGCAATGATATTAAAACAAGCCCACATTGAGATCCAGTGGGACTGACTGAAGCTGTATTTGATGTAAGCACCATGCTATTCCTTAGACCTTGAATGCTTGACATAGAAAATTGATTTTGCTGTGTATATATCGCTCAAATGAAATGCAAGGGATTGCTGTTGCTGCTTGTTTTCTAGTCAGCAGTGTTTTGTTGACTCCCCTTTATTTCAGCTTTATTGCAGGTGTAAATTTTGACTTGATATGTAGACTTGTTGAAAAATGCCGCCAGCATTAATTCTTTGTGCTTTTTATTGTCTTTCAGTATTTCCACCACAGCTCCATGTAGCATGGGTCAGTTCACTAGGCTTTCAGATATCTTGTAGATTATGTAAAAGTGACTAAAAATAGAAGCATTTATCTATTGTAATGCAAAACAGTGCAACAGTCCTGTGATTGATAGTTCCTTTGTGACACTAATGATAAGTCTTAATTGTTATTGACACTTTGCCACAGGTGTTTATTTAAAGCTTAAACATCCAATTGCATTAATGTTTGAGGATGTAGTTTGTGGTGATTTTTTTTTTTAAATAACATGGACAACTCTCAATTAACTCTTACCAAACACCACCAAAAAAAGCCTCAAAATACCAAAAATAGAGTTACATTTTTAAAACAGAAATCATAAATAAATCTGTATTTATTGCAGGGCTAGCTTCATTCAGAGGCTTTTTTTGTCTACTCTCTGTGTATATGAATTTGTAATACTTCTTCAGAGCTACTGATGTTTGTCATAATTGCTTTACACAAGAAATTAAATGACTTTACAATGTTTTCTTTGCCAATGTTTCTTAAATATGATTTCCCCTTTATCACCAATTTGCTTCAAGTCTTTAACATTGTAGTCTGTTGTTTCTTAAGTTTTTCAAAGTTGAGCCAAACTTTTGGATGTCAGTATTTCTGTGATATCTGCACCAAAGGCGCTAGTAGCATGAGGCTCATAGTGACTAACGATCGCTAATGTGCCATTCCCTCATGAACAGGATATTAAAGCCAAGCATTTGGATTACTGCTGATCGTATCCATGCTGAGTCCACAGAATTTATTACTGGTCATCGGTCTTGGTCATGGACTGTCCATATCTTAGATGACCACTTATTTTTGAATTTCTTTGTTCACAAGACTGAAAAAAAAAAATGTGTAAGAAAATGATTTGTATCAAAAAACAATTTTAAACAAATATGGACTCATAGCATGACTGTTATTGTGTGAAATTCGTGCCTTACAGTTTGACAATAAAGGGGAAAGTGACCCACAAAAGGCTGCCGTAATAAAAAATACAAGAAAATGCGGCAATAAAACAAAAGTAACCATCCTCTCACCAATTTCCTCAGCCTGTCCTCGTGATCACACTCAGCAGTGTCTGTGATGAGGCTGTCAGACGGACAAGTTGAGATTTAAGCGAGCGAGGCTAGCTCACCTAACCTCTCTGCTCCCGGCTCAATGAGCTGCTCTCTGACAGATCTGTGACCTTTACCGGTGTGAATGAGTCCTCACACTCTGATGGCCAGCCGGTGGTTCAGTAAGATGACCTATGACCCCCCCAAGAGTGTTGAGAGAAATTGATGGTTATGAAGTTTAGGGTTGTGTGTGTCACAAATGAGGCGGGAAAATGTCTTTAATTTATTCATGACTGGCATTTTGGGGTCTAATGAAGAGTTTGGGAAATTATATAACATGAGTGTCCTTTTTCAGAACTCAGATGCCCATAAATGCATGTCAAGAATGACTGTCTATAATAATTACGAAGTGATGACCTTACAGTGTGACTTTAATTGTGCAAAACTGCCTTTTTTAATTTCAGTCAAAGCTTTGGCAATCTAATCAGATTAAGTCATTTTCAGAGGTAGAGCCTTTTTTCCTCACAGCTACATGGAAGGAGGCAAACATTAACTATCTAGAAGGTGCCAACTTGATTTGGCTGACTCACACTGCCAAAGACAACACTTAAGTATGCACTTATAAACAAAATGAGCACTTTGGATTTGGTTTCCATTTTAAAAACTGGAGCGCCATTAGGAAACACTCAGTTTGTGGCCTGTATGGACAAGAGTGATAACCAACTCTCCCAGTGTACATATGGTGAGGATGTGTTGAGATAGACTTCACAATTTCAATGTCACCTGAGCGCTTGATGAAAAACCAGTCCTCAAAAACCCTTTCCCCTCAACAACCTGGTTGATGATGTGGTTAAAAAACCTTCTACAACCAGCCTCTACAGGTAGCACCCACGCTGTCATGTCTGAATACTTCCAACTTTTGATTTAATACTCCTCAGCCTTCAGGTTTGCATGGTAAACATATTTCCACAATGTACAGGGACTTTCCTGGGGTTGACCACAAAATAAGTTCTGGCTTTAAGTTAAGTTAAGTTAGTTTTAATAATCTCTAAAAGAAAAACTAGAAAAAAAATATAAAGGTTTAGTCATTTTTAGACAATTAAATGAGAAAATGTTACACATAATACATTTCAGTAGATTAAACCATGGCTGATGATGAGCCATTACTGAAAATTATGAGATCTGATGATGCATTCACGTAGGAAGGAGAGAATTAAAATGCTTTTCTACTCTGATACTCAGGTAATTGTTGTAGACAGGTCCCTTAACCTTCACTTCAGTGGAGTTTAAGTGAACTTGCTACACTTCTGCTCATGTTGCAGTGAAGATTAGAACCAAACTCTGCCTCCTCTCCAGCACGAATCAGCTCAGCACAGACTCAGCGAGTGCGAGCGGAGGGAAAGTCCTTTCAGATTTCACAACTGATAGCACGAGTGAGCAAGCGTGGAGAGAAAGCCTGAGTGTGGTCTATTCCTCAATGCGTCAGGACTGCAACACCAACACACAGCACAGCAGAGTCACGACGCAGGGGCCGCATCCAGGAAATTACACATGGCTGCTCGGCTTCAACTCCCCCCCCTCAATGCAGTCAGAATCTATATGAGACACATATCGCTGCATGAGGCTTTTTGCGTTTTATTGCCAGCTATTTCTCAGATGACAAACCCTTTCCAGTAACAGTGTGGCTCAACACTGCATATGGCCGACATTCAATAGACAGGTAACTGATTGAGATGTAATTGGAAAGGCTGTGTCAAATGAGCCAGTAAAAGACCCTCATAGGGCAATCATCTGGGGTTTCCTGCTAGGGCTGGCACCCTTGACATTGGGATATACATTTCAATAAGCTCTCCTTACAGCGTGACCTTTCTTTGAATGCTAAAACTGTTTCGACTATTCCGTCCTTTAGGCTTGATTATTAAAATGTGTTGCAAAGATTCCTGATTCTTCTCATGAAGCGGCACGCAAATAAAAACTAAAATATACTTTATTCTTTTGTGACAAAAATGATCAAGTGATGTGTTCAACATCTGGAATTTACCAGAACACATGAAGCCAGAGAATGCATGACAGAAAAACAAGAAACAGGATTAACTGTAGGGCTTTAAAAAGAAATTTATGTAACACTAATATTCAATTTCCTGCCCTATAAATTAAAATTGGGCAATTACACAACGGCTGCCCAGCGAGGACACTTCCCACTGTTCATTCATCCACTGCCAAGCATTAATGAATGCTTGACTCATAATGAGTTTTCTATTTAATTGCAACATAAATATAATTAACTCCTATGGGGATGCTAAACAGGTTTGCCGTGTCAAGACAAACATAAAAATGATTTAAGGATCCCTAAATATTGAGATTTTTGCCAAACGTGTAGAATTTAAGAGTTCTCAGTAGGATTGTTCAGTCTGATGCGCTGGTAAGGCACTGATGGCACCCATTGTTATAGTGTGGAGAACTAAAAACACAAACTTGATATTAATTGTATGTGTCTTTTGGACCTGTTTGAAAAAAGCAGACTTAAATTTGATCTTTTTCAAAAGTTTTAATTTTTTATATGGTATTAAGAATGTTTGAATCTAAAATTGAATTCATAACCTCATCCACAAGATGCGCTGGACTTATCCCAAATAACTTTATATTATTCCTTGCATCCTCTCACACTGTCTCCTTATTTACATAAAGCAATGGAGATGCATCAGCATCCTCCTGAGTGCACCAGATAAAAAGCGTGAATAAAGAAAAAAACAAATAAACATGATTTCTTCTGATGAAACTCAGTCCAAGAAACTTTGTCTTGAGAAAAAATGTAAGTGTCCGATTTACTGTCCAGGTAAAAACATTGTCCAGGTTTAGTCCATTCACGGTCCATACAGGTCCTTCACCATATATGGTCCCTCCAACTCATAGCCCATCTTCCTGTAGTAGTTCCTTGTTCCTACACCTGCAAAACCCAACGGAGGGACAAAAAGCTCAGCGTAAATGAGCCATAGAAATGTAACAATGTAAATATAAAAATGGGAAAAAAATGCTGCTTTACATAATCTCTTATTGATCCTTGTGTTGACTTAAATTAACATATGAGCACAAAATAAGTACAGGAAGACTAAAACTTTGGCATTTTAGCTCATTACAAATAAACATTTAGATATATAAGGGTTTTTTTAGCATGAGTTGCAAGAAATTGTTTGAAATGTTTGATTCATTTAGAAACATAATCATAGTTTGTTCACCAGAGAGCGCTGCATCTTGACAGCAGAAAATATCCCACTTAATACATTTACTGGTCACAATTCTTTAACAACATAATCCAAGGAATCCTCAAGAATATCAAAGTTTTAGGCCCTATAACATCTAGTTCAAGCAGCAGTCCTAAAGTTTGTTATTTTCTTGGTATGAAATTCCCCTTTTTGTTCTTTGTGCTGAGAAAAATGTTTCAGAACCACATTTGTTTGTGTGCAGCGTCACTCTGCTGCTATTTTGATGAGCAAAGTAAATACTCAGAGCAATCACAGTGGAATAATGCATAAAAATGTAAATAAACTACTTCAATTAAACACTCTGCAGCCAGTGGATGTGCTCATACCACATCCAAAAATGAATGTTTAATACACTGCATTGATCTATAAATGATTGGTCCACTGTGCTTATTCTGATTTAAAGACAGAAACGACACCAGGCTGCTACAAAATGAGCACAAACACACCAGACGGCTCTGTTGTAAGTCATTATTCGGCTAGTTTATGTGGGAAACGTCTCATTACCACGGCTCATTAACTCTCTGCATTGCAGCCTCCTTTCCAACTTGTTTTAGCAGAAGAGTTGTTTCATGTTTTACCCCTGAAATGCATTACCGTTGCAAACGCTGCTGGCATCAGATACAATATGATGAGACCATTCACAATGTAAGATATAGCAGAGTTATGACTGAGATAGCTTTCTAATGAGGCAATCATATAAACTGCTCCACCAAACTACTGTTATTTGCTTCTATCATCATTGCGCTAATTAACTTAAAAAAAAACCTACACCATCTGCCTCTGGCTGCAGATCTGCGGTGCTGTGTTCACACGCTGCTTAGATACATCCAGACAATGATGCTATACGAGTGTCTCTTTTTCAGCTTGTTGAACGGTAGTTATAGTCGTAATATTTGATTGATCGTGTGTCTTGAGTTCATAAAAACTCTTAACAATCCTTTACTGTCAGTTTTTGAAGTTTTAACTTGCACTATGTTTATTTGATAAAAATGAATGCACATCTAAGACACATCTTTCCAAGAGGATAAATGACGCCGCTTTATGTCTCACCTGAGATAACAGCCAGTTTGCTAGAGCCATGTTCATCTCTGGCAATTCTCTCTGCCTCCTCCATCAGCATCATCCCAAAACCCTAAACGAGAAGAAGGAAAAGGAACCGATAAGGAGAATCAGCTTGTAATGCCTTTAATTAAAACACCTCAACCACCATTTAATTTATTTTGTGGTTAATCTCAGGCTTAAAACTTTGCTGGTGCCATGTTGAGCTCAGAAGTGAGGTATCACACTGATGCAGAAAAACAAATTGAAATTCACTGCTGCTAAAATATATTAGAAGGTTTGTGAATGTGTGTGTGTGTGTGTGTGTGTGTGTGTGTGTAAGCACCTGATGCTGGAACTTGCTGGGGTCTCGGCTGCTGACAGGGACGACGCTGCCGTAAACATGCAGCTCGCGGACGATGGACACGCCTCCCTTCAGCTCTGGACGGAAGGACTGTGGGGAGCAGCGACGCAGGCGCAGCAGGCCGATCAGGATGTCCTGCTCTGGGTCTTCATAGGAGAGGAAAGTCTCCCAGCCACCGTTAGCCACGTAGTCCCTCCGTACCAGCTCCACCTAAGCATATGGTTGTAGAAAAAACACAACATTTGATAAATACTTTTGCTTTTTAATAACAAGTGTCTTGAGCAAAGCAACTTCAGGATGCTGTCTGTTACCTGGTATGGTCTGACTTTGTGGTGGATCTCCTGAATGCCCACTTCTCTGGTTCTCACATCTCGACACTGCACACAGACAAGCATTCAAATGGGGTCAAGTTTCAGTCTCTGTCCTGATAAAATCTAATGTTTACATCACTTTAGAAAGCTGTTGGAAAATCAAAGATTTATGGATAGACTTTAAATTGACCAAACTGAGTTTTTAATACTATTTTTGTTCATATCTTTAAGCAAAAGCCATTCAACGTACTGACATTCTGTAAACTACCCCTCAATATAGTAGATTTCACTGCTTTTGGTGGGATCCATCATTCCTGTTTACGAGGCATTCAAATGATGCAGAATGTAATTCAGTCTTACTGTTAGTGATTTCAGCTCAGTGATATCAGCTTCACTGTTGTCCACTCAGCAGCGTCACAGCTGGAATACGTCACTGCTAATGCTAACACACATTTCCTTCCACTGCAGCTGCTTTACTATAGGCAATAAACTGCCAAAAGATATTGTGGCTTTTATAGTGAAGCAGTCGCAGGGATCACAACGTGTTTGACACTGAGAACAGTGTTGACAGTGATTGTTCATCAGAGGTGCTTCTACAAAACAAGGCAACTTTAATGTTTGTTTGTTTTTTTTTAAACCATGATCAGTTTGAAATCTCTCAGGAACTAACTGTCTGTTGAGGAGCAGCCACAGTGGCAGTGAGCTGAGGAGCTGCAGGTGAGAGCAGGGAAGGTAACTACTGTGCTCTGCAGTCGTGTGTAAATAGACTCAAGCTGCTTGCAGCATGTAAACAGACTGCAGCTCCTCACTGGATGATGGAAAAAGACAGCTGAGTGATTTTGTTGACTGGAAATGACATGAGTTTGTTTGGAAGCACTATGAACAAACACCACTTTCTCTTTAGTATTTCTGACAAAGTAGCGGCTCAAACTGTTGTGTTAGACTGCACTTGCTGTTACCACGGTAACCAAGGGTGTCACCAAATCAAACAGGACTGAAATATAAAGATTAGGCCTTCAGTTACATAGAAGAACTACATTTCTTTGAAAAAGGGGACAGAAAAACCCACTTTTTGAGAGTTGCATAAGCCGCTTGAAGTTTTTCGATAATGCAGTGGAAAACGAACATGACCAATCTGACCTTAGCACAGTTTGGTGGAAAAGAAGTGAAATATGTGACATAAAATATGACACCTCTGAGTGTTGGCCATCACCCTGTACACACACAGAGACTTAGTCTGTAGGAAAGACTGTGCTTGGTATCCTGAATTTTGACAAAGTAGAAGTGAAGCCAAACAAATTTACTAATCCCGATGGTGGATAAAGAGCAGAAGCTGTCGCTGTTTTATTGTAGCATTTCTCTCTGTGATGGTCAACAAACCCCTCGCCTGTTTCTAGGATGAGCCTTCAGGAAGCTCTTTACCCCATAGGTGTTTTCTGATGAGCAGTTTGGATGAGCGTTTTTATCCTGAGGCTTTTTTGATGGAAGTTGGTGAGGGGTCGCCTTCCTCCTGCTTTTGTGCTGGTGAACATGGCACACTTTGTCCTGTTTTCAGCCTGGATGAATTCTACTTTATCAACTGTCCTCATAAATTTATGGGGGATATAGAATATTCTATGCTCCAACAGTGCTAAACTATACATGGCAGGTTTTTAATCTGTCATCTTACTCTATCACAGCAATGTAGGCAAATTATTCAGTCAGCATTTATCTGTTGGCAGCCGCCACCTCTAGAGTTCTACAGTACCCGTTTGGACCACATCCCAGCTGGATGTGGTCTATCAGCTTCCTCACTCCAAAACAGCTGACATGGTGTGTTTTAGTCTCATAGCAGAGGTATCTGAGTCTCACCTCAGTGCCCATGTCCTTCATCCTGGCCAGTGCCAGCTCTCTCAGGTTGCCATGTTCCACTCCGGAGCTCACCAGAGGCATGGGGATGTCCCTGATGGGGTGGGTGTGAGGAAAAGGAAGCATTGAAAAAAAGACATGCCACTGAAAACAATGGAAGAATAACTTTGAAACAGGTTATCACTGATGCAGGCACTTAAAATAGACCTATACCTCCATTTATCCATCAATGTTTCATTCTTTTACTTTTTCTTGCAACATTTAATATTGTTTTAAGGAATTATGAATGCAAACTGAACACTTCCTCCTGAATCAACTTCACGTTAAGTGTTTAAACTGGCATAACAAGAGATGACCTTTGTTATGTATAACACCAAATGCCATGTCTGTCAGTGAGTTTAGTACGAACTGCTATTGTTAATCAAAAATAAATCTACATGACAAGACAACAGTCATTTTAACAGCAGATCTATTTCAAATATTGCAGGGAGTAATAAGGCAAGAAGGAGCAACTACAATGAGCATTTAGATGAAGATCAGCAGGCGACAGGCTGCACAGGTAACCATGTAACTGATTCCTTTTATTGAGCCCTGCTGTATGCAGACAGTGTGCAGCATCCAATCAAATAATAATGAAGAGAATAATGAAAAAAGTTAATTGTTAGCTTACTTCTTTATTAAAACAACAAGAGGCTGATTTGCTGCCCTCTGGATTCTGACTTGTAGTTTTAAACTGCAATCACTGTTACCAGCAGGGACTGCAGGTGTAAATTAAAAAAAAGATATCAAAGACTGACGTCTTAAGGATAAAACTTTAGAGCTCTTTCATGAAGAATTATTAAGTTCAAACCACTTTTTTATTTATTTATTGAGCAGGTTTAGCATTCAGACTTCAAGCTGCAGCAAGAGAGTTTTGACCACTAGAGGGCAGAAGGATTGCCAAACAAATTATGACTAACCACAGACCTGACATCTGACTTAGCTGTTCGGGCAACACTGTTAGTCACAAACATCCAGCAGACAAACAGCAAAATAACCATCTTATCAGAGTCTTGTTTACTGTAAACTGGTTTGGTAACCACCAAACTCTGACAGAAATAAATGGGTGTGGTTGTACTGTATTGTAGCATCTTTTCTATGAGAGACCCGCAGGTGTTTGTTTTTCTATGGGGGAGTTTTAGTACATAGTCTTTTATCTACTGTTTATGGCAGTTCATTTTCCAGCTTGTCAGTCCTAAATAACTGCTCTGAATATCGAACAGTTATCAGCATTTGGCTAACACTCAGAGGGCCCAAATTGAGGTGAAGAGATTTTATGTAGCTGCAGTGAAATAAGATGAATGTGCAGTTTTTCTTTAGAGGCTTTATTGTGAAATGATCTGTGCTCAACCATCATGCTCATTCATCATCTCACCTCTGCACTCGGTAGACTCGCGTCCAGGGCGGCACCAGTGCCAGGATTCGGGCCACCAAATCCACCAGTGCACTGGGTGTGTAGCTCTTGTAGCGGCCCGTCTTCCACAGCTCATACAGACCTGTACCTCTGATCACCAGTGTTGGGTAGAGCTTCAAACCATCAGGCCTGAATGCTGGATTCTCAAAAAATTCCTGGAGGAAACAAAACAGATTTATGCAGCTCATGAAGCACTGCTGATTTAAAATTGGATAAAACGCTTCCGGAAACACAGATATTATTTAACTTCTTAGAAATTCAGAATTTATTTATTCCACTGGCTTTCTGACGCAGCAAGATAGAGTCAGTGAAAAGTGACAAAGCAGTTTCACAAAAGAATCAACTTTTAAGACAATGATTCCCACGAATAAAAAAGCAAGCATCCAGTATGTTCATTAGGTTGATATGAAGGAGTAAGTTATTGAATTTAAGGAGTCTGGTTTACTGCAGTGAAAAGAGTCTGTGTCATTTACAGTCATTTACAGTCATTCTTTTTTTCCCTCTATCACGATCAGAATAGTGAAGATCCGGAGTTGAGCCACATTTTCCAAGATAAGCTACATTATTAGTATCTCACAATCTTTCTTTTGTCACGGTTTATAATAATACAAGGTCATGTCTCAAAATGGGCCTGCACTAAACCTAAAGGGGGGTGGGGCTCATCTAACAATAACAATGCTCCTATACCCAAAAAAAAAAAAAAGGGAGACTATATACTATTTTGCACCTGCTGCCAGTTTGGATCACATATCAGAGCTCCTGTTGGTTTGTGGAGAGGAACCCTGTTAAGGATGCCTCCCCCAGGACAGGGAGCATCTGTACAAGAGAGATAAATGAGAGAGGATCTCAGGCTGGGAGGAAGTTGTAATCGAATTTCATTATCAGGACAGTCACGATATACGCAATGAGGAGGGAACGTTCTCCTGCTGCGGCTCCTAAACTGGTCTGTCACACGGGCTGAGCAGGCCAATACAAACAAGCAACAGATAATCAAAGATAAAAAAAAACAGCATGTTTGACTTAATGGGATTAATGTAAACAGGAGGAAAATCAAGAAATCCTTTCCTCCTTAAGCTGGCAAGCAGTACTAAAGAACTCTGTACCATACTGCTTGAATGGAAGAATTATAACTCATTTTTATGGAGGTTGTTCTATATTTAAGTAAACATCCCTCTAATGAAACCTCAGTTGCTATTTGCATCATATTTTGCAGCATTTGCTTTCCATTCTCAACATAATACTCAAGCAAACAAAATCTTTAAGCTAGATTTTTCATTCATGCTGTCCATTCATTATTTTCCTGCTTAATCCTTATTAGGGTCACAGAGCAGCTGGATACTTTGTATAGGAAGAGCTGCACTATTATGGCTAAAAATATCACCATTTATTTTTGCTTAGTCTTCATATAACAAACATTCATCATCCATCCAACAAAAATGCTTTCTTAAAGTCTCTGTGTGTAGATTTTTTAGTGGTTGCATCATATCTAATATTGTTCCGATGGCTTTAGTTTTGGTTGGTAGAAGGGTGTAGACAATCAAGTAAAAAGTGGTATAACATGTGTTCCCATTAATTCTTGGCATCCTCACATCAATTGAATCAATGCAACCAATAAAAAATAGAAGAATTTAGTGGCATGTAGAGGTCTAAGATGTTGGCAGGTGAACTGTGCAGAAAAAAAGCTCATCATGACCATGTTTAAGAAGCACAGCAGCCTATCACAGCATGTTCAGTACAAAACCCTCTGACTGGTCAGTTTACCTGTGAATAGCTGATTCACATTTGATGTGCAAGAGCAAGTTCTATCACGTAAAAGTTTGGGACACTAACACTACAAAAACATCCTGAAGAGTTTTTAACTTTATATGCATATTTCATTTTTGCACAAAATGCAAGTTGTACTCATCTGGCTCTTTGCTAACTTTGAATAACTTTAAACTGAGAGCAAAGATTAAAGGTGAACTGTAGAGTTTGTGCAAAAACTGTTATACTCACATTCATAAAAATGCATGTTTATAATGTATGTTTATACACCTGAGGTCTAACCACTTTATATAATTTCCTTCTTCATAAAAACATTTGCAAGCCAATGCAACATTACTTAACTATTTTACCTTAAAATAACCTCTGCCAAGTGTAGAGCTGTGTGCACACTCTGCAAACAAAACAGGGACTCTTTACTAATGAGATTGCTCTATTGTACAACATGTGGTTAAATCTCCACAAGGTACTTATAATGGAGGTTAAATGTTGGTAGCCTGCACTTAAATGTACACTAAATTAATAAGAATGTAAATGTGTTTTATGATTCTAAGGTCCAAATCCTTCTTTTTCTGCATTTTTCTAACTTTTTGCTACTTCTCCTTCCTGTCTGCCTTTATAGATGCACACTGTGTTTGAAGTGTAGCAGAGAGTTTTATGGTTTCCAGGAAAAATCCTGTGATGCAGGGTTCAGATCCTGGAGTTAAGATGTGTAAGAGCCTGCATATTTTCTCCACTCACTAACTCGAAGCGTGACACGGAAGATTAGACATGATGCAAAGGAGCAAAGGGGAGCTGTGCACAAGCTGTATCATCTGAAAGTGTTGGTGTGATAAGAGAGGAGGGGAAAGATGCAGAGAGGAGGAAAGGGAGGAGATTGATGAAATGCCAGGAGAGATGGGAAGAAAAGAGACTATGTGACAGAGGACAAGAAAAAGTGCAAAGTGAAAAGTTTTGAATGGAGAGGAAAGAGAGGAACAAGATAAAGTGATTGAGACAAGGAAAAGCACAAGATTAAAGAGACAAACAAGGAAATAGAAGATTTTGAGACTGTGCAATGAAAGCAAAAACAAAGCAGAGACAAAGAAAGAAAAGTCTGGAGACAAGAGGAGACACGGTAAGTACTGCAAGAAAAAGTTAAAGAAAGTTACAAAAAAAAGACTGAGAGCAAATACACATTTAATCTGCTGCCTCTCACTGTGGTAACCTGCTGCTGCCCTCCACATTACCATCAATCACACATTCTCACACAGAAGTGGTTCAGTAAACACACACATAGAGGTAATGTAACAAATCCACAGGAAGACACAGACTCTCTTCCAGAAGCTAAAATCTTTTTCTGTTGGAAATGAGGCACTCAGAGCTGTTGATGCTCCAAAGACTGGTGATGTCCTAAATGTCTTCATCACCACAAACAGCATATTCCCACACAGTCAGTCAGCAACAACTCAGAAAAATAACCACCAAAAAAACAAACTCATGCTTTGCCGTCACACAACTTTACAACCGGAATCTAATCTAATGTTTTTAGGAAAATCAATAAGACAACGGTCAAATATCTGCCTTGTTGTTGTCTTTCAATGATTAAACAATATAACTGTGCATCAGATCTGGTCAAATGTCAGCCAGACATCTCTGAACAGAGTATCAGCCCATTAAACCTTCTGTCTGTCCCCGCCTGTTCTCTATGATAACCTACAACCACAGTGTACAAAGTGGGGACTCTGGTCCTTCGGTGGCTGCCAGGGGACCAGGGGGCCTCAGCTAATTTGGGGGAATATTATGGAAAATTCTAAAAAAGTTATACATCTAAAACAGAAAATAAACCAAATTATTGTTATAATGTTTATTATACAAACATACAATTTTCATATAACAACATTTTGAAGTCTTATTTTTCATGCCCATCTTTCTAATCTACTGCCTGTAAAAACTATATTTATCTTGTCGGTAAATTTCAGTGTTGATTTTGTATTGTCTACACCTATAATGAAGCTGCTCTGCTCCTGGTATTGAGCTAGCTTGCTTGCTAGCATCTAGGTAACGGGTGCTAACTCCCAGAAAATGCCAGATTTTAGAAAAAATATAGACCTGATCAGCATATCAACAACCCACATTAGGTCCAAAAACTTGTGGTCAAGTGAAACATGGCAAAGAAGGCAGCAAACATCCAGACTGGATTTACTTTACTGCATGTTGTTTTTTTAACACTGTAAATAAAGTCAGTGTTTGCATGTGTGTTGGCTGTGTTGTAACAAAAAACTGCAGCATGGAAATGTCAAACATATAGTTGAAGTGTTAATGTAGAAAGCAAGTTTTCAATTTGTTTGTTCTGTTTTGTAGCTATTCGCCAAAAAGCGCTGACAGGTTTATTTTTGTATTTATACATTCATATAAATACACACACAATTAACAAATAATTTGTTATAAGATGTTTGTTAAATGTTAATGCTAGTATCAATCCTAAGAAAAACACAACTACCAGCCAGGCTAGTTTTAAAAATAGTCCGACTTGCTATTATATTGTAACTCTGTTGCCACAAAGTGCCTGATCAGTTGTATGCCAAAGTTTTCCAAAAGGTAATTTTTCTTGTCTAGATTGGTAAGGCAGTACTTTTAAATTGATCCAGTGTGGAAAGAGAGTGTTTTTGAAAAGCTCGGTCATCAGGTTGGAAAACACGTCATTTTTGTGAACACAATACCATATCGGGAATAATATGGTTTAGTTTTAACAGGAACCCCCTCTGAGCAGAACAAAGCTCTTTTCCCCTCTCATCATGATGCTTCATGATGATTTTGTTACCTTATCTTGTTTTTTCTCAAACTCATTAAAGAGGAAAATCAAGGTTTTAAACTCTTTCACCTCTGTAGGCACCTCCATTGTGATGCAAACCCCCATGAAGCACCGTACTGCCAGTAATCAGAAACAGCAACAAAAAACTCAGAATCTGGCAAATTAACAGGCAAAGAGGGGGAGGAGCTGTTACGACTGCTGGTTCACAGGCGATGGGTGACATATTTTAATAAGAGTCACAGAGGTGCGTCAGAGTCTCACCTGTGCCAATTAGTCACATCTTTTCCAACCCTTCATCGAGCCTCAAACAGAGTCTTCATTTGCATCCTACAGTCAGGCATGTTTTGAGGGAGCTCTGCCTGCGTCTGTACATTCATATTAGAGCTGTGTTTCCAATCAGAGCTGTAAAGTGAAACTGCTGTTGAGAGACGTCTGAGAGGTTTTCTATTGTGTCACATCACATTCGGTATGATGAGTTGACAGTCAAAGCTTTTTCATTTCTATTTTTAGATGCTTCATATAGCACTTGCACTTTACTGTACACCCGAGAGATAAGTAGTGATGACGCATGCAGGATTACTAATGTCACACAAAATAAATTTAATGATCAACTTGGGGCCTAAAACTACTGGCATTATTTTAAAATCTGAAGTTTTTATTCATTCTCTCATGTATTACTTTATTTTACTTTCTGCCTGAAAGAAATGAGGATTTCCTTCAGTTAATAATTGAGGGTTGTAATTATTGTTTCACATACAGTAAACTGTAAGTCCTCTGTGCACTGAAAATATATATTAGCCCATTTATGCTAAAACAAAAGCACATTTGCATTTAAATCTTGTGGGAATTACAATTATCTGCATACTGTGCTGTGAACAGTAGTTTTTTTCCAAACCAACCAACCTCTCTGATCAGTTTAAAAAGCAAACATGTAATTATTAGGAGGAATGTGCTTTGATGAGCGTCCTGGTGATTAGTGTTTAAAACATATGCCGTGCGATGTCCCTGGTTGCTTGTGTCCCTGCTTTTTTGCATGTCATATGTTTCTCTCTTTTTTCTCTCTCTCCCCATCATCCCTCACCCACCTTGTCTTTATCTATACTATAAAACTGTATGAAGAGAGTCAAACATCCACAAGAAAAATCTTAAAGAAATATTAAAGGTGATCCAATATCAGCAATTGATCTTACACAGATCATAACTGTATGTTAATTTCTAGACATTGTCCATTCAAACTGATTTCAACTTTAAGTGAATGGTAAAAGCCAGAATCAAAGCCACAGATATTTTTTTTCTACTGACCACATGCAATACTTATGACCAAAACTCAGAATACACCCAAAGACAGAAAAAACGCCTCAGCATTCATTTTAGCTTGATATATAAAGCTGTGTGTACTCATGGTTCTGTTCTATAAATCCTAAATCATTATTTTGTGCAAGCCTCATTTTTACCCTCACAGATAGCCAAGAGTGGATACGGACACCATCCCAGTCTGTTTGCATGTCAAAATATCAGTCAAGAGCACATCAGTAACATCTCCAGCAATGGAAGAGACAACTGTCAAATTGCTCTTCTTAGAATTAGCCTATAGTACTCATTGCAAAAAATACTTGACAGAGCGAGTAAGGGGAATAAAATGATGCTTAAAATGTAAATAAAAAGAAGGATAAATTTGATCAAACTATTTTACTTAATCCAAACTATGTTTATAAATGTGCTGTTGAGGAGCATTTTACAAATGTAACATTGAAAAAGAAACCTGTGAAATTAGCTAATACCCTAAAAAAACCATCACCTTTAAGTCAGGTCATTCATAACTGTTATCCCAGAGTTCTGCATTAACAGAGATGGAAAAATGATCTATTCTGCTTTCTAACAACTAAATTAGACTTGTGATACTAATTTTACGCAATATTACCCAGTCCTATTTCATCTGAATACTCTGTAAACTTGGACAATATTACAACTAAAAAAAAAAATTCTTCGCACACTGCATCCTAAAACTTATTCCCAGTGTTTGATAAAAAAAACAATGTGTTTTTTCTTCTCTTGAAGGCAAAATGCTTCCGTGTGGAAACAAATATACTCTGTAACTATTTCTAATTAAAATAAATATGTAGTTTTTCCCTTTAAAAGTTTAAAACAAGATGTCTTACACATTGTATAATTTAATTGGGAAAAGTTCCTGAATACAGCACAAATCCTGTTTTTTTTATTATTACAAATTTTCAATAACTAAGCTAACACTTATGAACAAAAGTGGTAATAAACAATATTTGTGAATGCTTACAATGAACTGCTCCACATCCCTCTCCATGCCCACGTTGGGCAGGTCTGGCATCATGTGGGCGACTACTTTGAAGCCGGCGTCCTTTGAAAGGTGGAAAGACTCACACACAGCTCGCACCGTGTGTCCTCTGAAAGCAAAAAACGTGGAAATTCAGAAATACACAGTTAAATTATACAGCCTGAGGGAAAAAGAAAAATAAATATTTCAACACAAAAACTCAGATCCGCTGCTTTCAAAATAAGTCTGCTTCCTTATCTGCATCTGTCCCTTCAGTCTGTCCTACTGACCTGTTGGTGTCGCGGGCCACATCTTCATACACACTCTGGACTCCTATCTCCAGCCGGGTGCAGCCGTAGCCCAGCATGTCGCTGAGGTGTCGCTTCAGGCAGTAGTCGGGTCGGGTCTCAATGGTGATTCCCACACATTTGGTGTTACTGCGCTCAGAGTACCTGCAGGAGAAAAGTGTCTCAGTTATCTGTTTATGTTGCTGTTATGTTACTTCTGCTTCTCCTAAAATGCTTAGAAAATAAGTCTTGCTTTGATATAAAAGGTTCTTTTTTTGTTTTTTAATTGGACTATTTAGTCTTACTATGTTGGAGTGCTCTATATGCTGGGATCATTTAGCAACATCAATTTACTTACTGTGAGTTTGCACGGCTCATTATCCAGACAGTTAACACTAACCTCACATTACTGACAAACTAATGCAACAAGGGAAACGAGATGATGGCGGAAAAATGTTTGTAAAGCAAAAAATGTTAAATGAGATTTTAATGAGTGTTTGCTTTGCATCAAAAGCATGTTAAACACTTCAATGATTGATATGTCATCGAAATCTGTCATGCAATGGTTACAGATTGTTACGCTGCCCCCATGTGGACAAAAAAGTAGAATTACTGTCTTGTAGTTACCAGTCAAGTGGAAGTTCATGCCTGTCTGGACTCATATGGTATATTTTAAAGGGATTTTGAAGTATTTTTGATAAAAAGGCATTAAGTTTATTGTTGGGTTAAATTGAGGTTATTCAGTGAGAAACACACTGTGTTCACTTGGAACTATCTTCACAAAGGGCCAATAGAGCACACTGTACATTGATTGTCGTTGGAAGCTCAGTAACAGCAAAACCAATGAGCTTATGGTCAACTGCAATGCTTCAAATAGGGATGTTAATGCAGAAAAGCTTCAAATTCTAAAACATTGATGCTACTCATACATCTCCAACCTGGACGCACAGGTGATCCATACAATAATTTTCCAGTATGATTTTCAGTTATTGGCAGACACATGCTGATAAGTGTATTGCACAAACTTACCTGTTTATTTGTTAGACTAAGAAATGCCTTGATGACAAACTGGGACACTTTTTTTCCTGCTATTTTTTGAAAGTAATTGATTAATTTGCTTTTGGTAAACATTAAATATTTGGTAAATTTATACAGTATGAACCATAAAACTGACCCACTGACTCCTCAACACAGGGTCAACCTGAAAATTTTGCACGTGATCACAGAACCTGTTAAGACTTCATGTTGTATGACAAGGCCAGCTAGCATGCTAGCCAGCTCGCTACATGCTAGCAAGCTACATTTCAGGAACAAAGCAGGTTTATGGAAGTGCAGATCAGTTTATCAGTGGCAGCTTATGACAAGATGAATGAGGTTTTGACAGACAAGGAATTTGAAAGAAAGACATTGCAAATAAATTTTTTGAATTGTTATTATTACATATGATATTTTACAATACACACTTTATTCCCAAAGATTCTTTTTTTATATTGCTAACTTTTTTTTAAAGCATTTTAGTCCTCTTACTTTAATTTACAGAGGCCCCTATGGTGGTCTCAAAGGAGGCAAGCACCACAGTTTGAAAAGTTTGTGACTGGTTGATCAAATGTTGCTGCACTCACTAGTGAGTGCCGCAAATACTAGAATAATACACTAAATTTGTATTATTTCATCAAGATACATATTTAAATTACATAATTTGGATTAAAATTGGTATGTCTTGATGGTCAGATCTGTCATTGTTACTAAATTTACTATACCAATTAAATATTGTCTCTAAGATTTTACCCACGTCATATCTTCTATAATAATGTGCATCATTCAAACTGAACATGTCACAAAATCATATTAAATATTATTCGGTTATTAAAGAATGTGATTAATGGTTTCAAACAATCTCTTGTAACAGGTAGAATTTAGAATTTTTTTTGGACAAAGTTGAACCTTTTAAAAGCTCAATTTTGACCTCTTCCTAAGAGTTGTCTTACTTTTAGACTAGTCGACAGCTCTTACTTTAAACTTTGATTTTAAAGTCGGGGAAATTATTTATTATGTACATTCTAAGAACATCAACACAGATGACGCAGCATGAACCCTCCTCATCCCCTAAATGCAATCTCAAGACAGATCAGATTCTAAATTTCATTTAGCCAGAATCTGCCTTTAAACTTATATGAGTCATTGATCGAAATCACGAAAAACAGCACAAGAAAGCAGCAGACATGTCTCGTCTCACACACCAGCCTGCTGTCATTTTCTCCACTCCAGTTGCTTCAATGACCATTAGCTCCCCTCATGCCAGCTAATATTCCTTCTGATTCTGTATCTGCTGGCAATAAATGTCCATCTTTTACAGTCTGCTGGCTGATTTACACCAATTACAGGAGTTTATGCTTCAGAGGCGATGATCAGATTGTATGAGATGAATCAATAAAAAGTCTATTATCTCAAGCGGCTATCTGGAGGTTTCTTGCTGCTGGATCAGATCAGGAGCAGAGAGCGCATGGCGAGAAACACAGCTGTGAGCATCAGGCATGCACACGTTTTTTGAGACGTACAAACATAAATCACATATATCTTACACACACCCACACACACACACAAGAGGAGATAAGAGCTGTCTACTGTCAAACCAAGAGTCTCTTCTCTCACAAACTGAGCAGCAGACGCCACCATTACCCCAATCACAACATCTTAATGCAGAATGCTGATAGCAGAGCAGGGCAAATTCAAGCAAACTCAGCTTAGTCACCTACACACACGCACGCAAACACACGGGCAGGTGGGCGGGGGGTAGACACACAATTGTGCAAAATGGCCTCTTTGTCCTTATCGGACTTCAGGGAATTAAATAGACAAACAAACAGCCTCAGCTCTGTGAAAAAGCCATTATTTGGTCAAATCGTCTGTGTGACGTCTTTTACTCTTCAACAAATGGCTATTTCTACTTTGACTTTGAATCTTCTCCAAGTCATCTGAAAAGTTGCTACTCATCCATACTGAGCAGACGCGAGGCCAATTTCACTCAAAGCTGGCCTAACTCAGTAAGTGGGGAATCGATGGAAGAAACAGAGGAGGACTAATAGAGAGCAGCCTTGCTTATTTTCCTCCTGAGTCTGAACAGTTGAGGAACAGTAGGATAAATGTAACATAACAAATATGAAGTAGAGACATGGACTTGATATGACCCAAGCAATTTGTAGGGTGATAGGATTAATTTAAATACAGAAATTGGCAACAGTTTTTAGCTTTGGGTATTTAGTCTAATATTTTATCTTGGGAAGATTTGAAACACTCTCTGGTTCCTCCTCCTTAAATGTGAAGATGTGCTTACTTTTTATCTCACTGCAAATTCAAAACCTCTCACTTTTTGAAAGAACAAGACATTTAAAAATGTCCCATTGGACTCTGGTAAATGATTATGGAATTTCTTTTTGATTGTCATCTTCTAAAAATGTGCATTAAAAGGTGCACATATACAATTCTGTTTTTATAAACATATACTATTATTGATATTTATGTGAAGGCCGCCCTAGAATTTGGAGGGAAAATTGTGTCAGACTGACACTGCCTCACATAAATGAGGCATTACGCTTCACCTTGACCCGTATTTTTATCTTAAAGTGAATTAAGTAAACTCGGATGATGTCACTTACTGTCACACAGCACTGCTACTGTGGAAAAACATCCCGCAGGATCGGGAGCTAAATTAATGTTTTCAGAGGGAATTGCTATAAATGGAACCATAGCTCCCTCTAGGGGAAATTATCGCTAAATATTCTCAGATATGGCACTTGGCATTGCCAGACAATGCATAATATATGGGGATAATCTCTGTACAGAAGGTCAGCATGGAAAAGTCAGAATACTGTCAAAATTGTCAGTAATGTAACATTTATAACGTCTCATTCGTGTGTCAGAGAAAACATGAGCACCATAAAAGCCAGACCTCCAGCAAACAAAGATGAAAGACAAAATATAATAAACAGATAAACAAAAACAGTGGAGGAGAAAATAATTAAGTTCTTTACTTAAGTAAAAGTACTGATACTATGTGTGAGATATAATCTGGTAAAACTTAAAGTCCCACACTGTAAGCTTTATCAGGAAAATGAACCTTCATTAAAGTTACTTAATGTAGAAAAATGTCCCCTATGACTGTTATTTCTAATATATACTGGATCATTCGATTATTACTGGAAATGTATTAATGTAAAATCTGAATTTTAATGTTGAAGTAAGATTAGCCAGAGCCCAAACTGAGACCTTCAAAATGCATCTTCGGTCCAACCAGTAGAATCAGTGAACTTTATTGAGGTGATACTGACATGTTGCTGGCACAAGTCATAAAGGAGGACAGAGGCCGAAGCCTTGAGTTGCCGCGTACCTGACGGCCTCGGCCACATTGTTGGAGGTGTGTCCAGACAAGGCGTCATGAAGGTTCCTGATGAAGTAGTCTCTATATTCCTCAGGTAGAGCCATGAAGGTCCCGCCCATCACGATGAACTCCACCTTGTCCACACTGTGACCCAACTGCTTCAGCTGCACATCACAAAAAAACACACTAAGTTTTCTCACTCATATCAGAGCAATTTGGCAAAAAAAATTCGAGATTTACTGACTGTAACAGAAAATGCAGCTAAGTACAGTAAACTCAGTAGTGACAGGTTTTCTTCAATAACAGGCATTAACACTGAGCATAATCTCTCCAAAACAAATTGGAATTGAGGAAAAACTGATTTTCAGCTGCTAAAACTGAGCAAAGAAGAGGAGAATGATGGGAAACGGAGATTTAGACAGTACAGATTTTTACACTTCTGTTTCTTCTGCACAGACTGACTTTGCTTTGTTGCATTGGGCTGATGTGGCAAGAAATTTAAATAATGGTATAACTGGGGTTGGATAAGAACATGGCAAGTTGATAAAAGCCATGACAGTCATTAAAGTTTAAGAATTTAAAATGGGATTATTATAATGATGGATTATCATTATATATAAGCTTATTTGATGAAATTGTATATCTAGCAACATTTACATTTTTTGACCCTGTAAAAAGAAGACAGAACCCAAAAATGTGACGCTAGAGAGAGAGAGAAAAGATTTTATTGTAATAGTAAAAAAAAAAGCTCAGTCTAAACTGTAGGCCCTCGTAAGGACAAAAAAATGAGTGTAGGGTTACACTGACCTGCTCCACTCGATGTCTGGTCTGAAGGTAGGGGTCATAACGTGCTCGGATTGCTCTCATGGACGTTGGCTATTAGATAGAGAGGGATAAAAAAAAAATCATAAATAGAAAACTAAAGAATCCCTTACAAGTGAATAAAATTGATTACTATCTGTGAAACAAAATTTGATTGACTGTGATCTCTGACTAAATGATATTTATATGCTATGATGGCACAGTAAAAACACAGATAACAAGGCAGATAAAAACAGCATGTTATACATCAAAGTCTTGGATAATGTCACAGTTAGCAGGGTGACTTCACTGACAGGTTTGCATATTTTTTTCAGAAACAATCTTGATGGAAATGTGGCTTTCAGCAGATTACTGTGTGTCTGTGACCTTGTTTAGACACTTACCTCATAGCCAGTGTAAGACTGTGTGGAGTACTCAAAGTCTGAGTCTGGTCCACCAGGACAGTAGCTGCAAGAGAAGAGGTTAATGCATAATTTATAATAAACAACAACAAATTCATATACATGTCATAAAATTTTGTCAAATAAGCAATGAAAACTAAATTCATTCCAGAGGGTTTCCATCTCTCCTATTGCAGTTTTTGTTCTTTAACTTGAGCTTACATCACATTAATATTATCATTTTCTCCCCACAGCTACTGTTAATGAAATCCAAGCCCCTTTAAAATTATGTAACTAGGGCAAACCAAGACTTACACACAGATGTTGCCTGTAAAGCTGATGTGGGGACATCGATGTGGTTTGCACATCACAGCCACAACTGCGATCTGCAACAGAGACAGAGGCATTAAATATTCTTCTGTTTTTTACTAATGAATTGGTAAAAGGGGATATTATTGGCTCAGAATATCTAAAAGTTATATCAGTAGTTACTCCCTCAGTGTGTAGTTTATGTCTTTAATCAAAACAGATGCAAAAAAGGGGTAAAAAAACATTCAACCTGTAACATTTTCTATCTAGATAAAAGAAGCATGTCATAATTTAAACACAAGGCTTCATTCGTGTTTAAACCATTTGCGTCCTGTCACACTGCAGGATTAACAATCAATGAGCTCATCCATGACACAACCAGGGCATTTCGAGGAAACACTGTCAAGAAAATTAGCCAGTCACAATACAGCTAATGCAGAGATGGGTTTTTTAATTTTTTTTTTTTTAAGTGACTACAGTTTTTTGTTTGTCACTTAAAAACAGTGGTTTTTAAACAGTGTGTGTGGATTTGACAGACCGGACTGGACAGACTTACCCCGCTGGCAGTGCGGATGGGTTTGGCCTTCAGTTTGGGCACCAGAGCACGACGGTACTGTGGTGGCACAGCAGCGATGATGTCTACTAATCGAGGCTGAGCTTCAAGTCCATATTTAGCAGAAGTCTTAGTCTTCACTCTATTGAGAACAGAGGAGATGCATAGATAGAAAAAAAAACAGCAACATCTGGTGTACATGATGGTTTAAAACCTTAATTTGACGAACTAATGATCCTACTATGTTGCATGTGGGTTTAGAAGTGATCTAACCATAACTCTACATTTAAAGCTTAAAAGAGAGGTTTTTAAGCTGATACCAACTGCTTTTTAAACAAATGGCCAAGTACAATAAATGTATTTACAAAAAAAAAACATGCACAGACCTGAGAATATTCCTTCATGCTCTCATACTCTAAAACATCAACCACTGCAACAACTCTACTTCAGTATATATCACTCATCCATGTTTCGCCTGCAAAAAGTTCTAAACACTGCTGCTAGACTGCTGACTGGATTTAGAGAAAAGGTCCACATCACCCACAACATTGCTTTCCACTCATACAGATCACAAATGACAAGGCTATGTGTCTATATTGGTTTATTTACTTGTTGAGATTGATGTCTTTGCCTTCTTCATGGGCTTCAACCAGCTGCTTGATAACATCAGCGATGGTCATCATCATCAGCTCAGCTCGGCTGAGATCACCTGTCAAATAGCATTTATTAATATAATGAGATTACTTGACTGACTTTCTTGACTGCTTCTATATGGTTACCCAGAAAGCTACATTTAATCATTCCTAGTACAGCTAAGAGCTAGACAACACTACATATTGTATAACAGTGCCGTTTACAACATCTGTCGTGCATTAATTGACGATTTAAGGCGTTAGCATTCAGAGTTTTTTAAGTAGGAGCGATAGTACAGACAAACATTTACAGAGAGTTGCCGGTGTCACCATATTATGAGACTCGAAGTTAGCATTAGCAGGAAGCTAGAGTCAGTCTCAGCAGTTTGGAAGCCATTTCGGATATTTAAAACTCTTTGTCTCACACTTACTCTTTTTCTTTGGCTTGCCCATTTTTCTTCCTGGAAAACACTTCTATTTCCAACTGTTCGTTGTAAATTTGAGAATATTACATCAGCCTTTTCAGCCGAGACGCTGTCAGATGGTAAACAACTCCACGTTGCTTCCGAATACGGCTTTTGTCGTACGACTATTAGAAATGTCGTAAATTGGCGTACACCCGTCTCTTCCCGTATTAAACTTTAAATTTCTTGAAGATTCTAATGAAACAGCAGTACCACCGTTTCAATCTCGTTGCGTCAATTTAATGCCATTTAACAGAGGAAATTCAAGTAATTTATTTCTTTTGCATTTGTTGTACAAATCCGCTTTGAGGGCAAAGCACAGATTTGTAATGCATATGGATCCGCACTGTGGCGCTGAATCCCCTCGCAAACTAATTATGCAAGTGTGTATAGAGCCGAGCGCGACCGGGAAACTTGGAAGCTCACCAAATCTCACAGCAAATCCCTTTAGCTGCGAGTTGACATGGCTTGACTGATCTCTGCGGGGACTTTCAGGAAATGCAACAGGTGGAAGAGCCGAGGGAATGAACTGTGTACTGCCGTAAGTGTTTTTAGACTTACAGACACAGAGCAGGGTTGCACAGAACACTGCACTGGGGTCAGTTACATTTATCAGCGGTCATAAAGAATATATTTAACCCCTGACTGTATGTTTGCTGTTTCTGCCCTCGTTAGCGTCCCAGGCTAGCTGCCGTATGTACTTGAAGGTGCTTGTGGGCGTCGGACAGGGAAACAACTGCGTAGTCATACACACGGTTAGTTCACTGCTTTTAAGAGCACAGTTCGTACTCTAGCCTCTTATGTCTTCATTTAAGTTTTTCAAGATACTTGGAGTTGAGTTTAAGTTTCAGTATTGTTGTAAAAAGCAGGAGTCAGTAGCTTACTGTGTTCATTTACAGACTTGTGTCTCACGCAATGAAGCTGCTGTGTAAAAATTAAAGGACGTTCAGGTGCAATTCGGAGAAATAAGACTGGAGTTTATAGTGTGCAATGTTTTATTTTAAATAGACAAACAGAAAACTGTTTTTTTTACTTGTATCACTTCATTTATGTGTAACAGGTCAGGTGGCACCATGGATGACAACAGCCCTAATGTATCCAACGTAAAGGTCGCCGTTCGTGTGCGACCAATGAACAGGAGAGGTGAGTAAAGTGATATACACATACACACTCACGAGTTGGTCCATACTGACAGCTATTAGTCTGCTTTTCACAGGTTAACATATTTTTTCTAACATCTTGTCCGACTCTAAAGAGGCATGCCAGTCCTGCAGCGCTCCCTCTTGGTTTGTGTGTATCCAGGGTTCAGTTTTAGTTTACGACAGAACAATAGAGGCTTCATTCCGGTGTTTTGGGTCAGTTCTCCCGGTCTCTGAAAAGGTCTGTTTTGCGCCTCTTCAAAGACTTTGGCTTAAAGTGCTGCTGGAGAAGAATTATAGCAACACCTTGACAGAAAAGAGACTATATTATCTTCACATTGACACGTGCAATGCACTTTGACTGACTCAATATCTCCAAAAATAGCACAGCAGGACTGACACAGCAAGTGTCAAACTTCCTTGAAGTTATGGTACCTTTTAATATAATGTAATTAATTTAAAATTATGTTTCCATAAAGGCTTTCTTAAAGTGGTAATATGCTTTTTTTTTTTTTAACAATTTCCAAGTTTATTATGTTTTAATTTTACTAATTATGAGTAGGAAATATTTCCTACAGGAAAATTTTGTAGGAAATATCATATATATGTTTTGCAATGTCTGTAATTTTCTTGTTTTATGATTGATTTGGTTTTTATTACAAATATGAAATTCTGCAGCTCTGCCTGTATTTTCTGCGTTACAAAAATCATGGTGCCATACTTATGGATAAGTGAAGCAGTGGAAAATCATAGGGACACATGTGTCCTAATTCCTGCTCTGACAGGAAGTTTCAGTGCTGCCAACGCTTTACTGTAGGTAGTGAAGAGAAAGAGAAGCTGTAACTCTGCTTTTCCTTACTGTCTGCTGAGTGAGTGAGCAGTAAACGGGTTGTAATGTTTGTACAGGCGAGTCCTGGATGAATCACCACTGATCACACTATTTCCTGCCTCTCCATGATAGGAAGTGTGTGTTATGATCACAAGGAGCTGGCACACACACAGTGTTTGCCACCTGTTGTCATGTGATGAGAGTGTCAGTGAATACTGAGTGGAGTTATGGTGACCATGCTTGCTCTTAAAACTATTTAGACAGCACAATGCAATGTTAAAAGTCCTTTTGAAAAAGCTATTTAACTCATTGCATATTGAACATCTTTTTAAGTGCAGAAATGACCATTAAGCCCAACTCATCTAACAGTGCTGTACTTGAGGGAAAAGCATATTTTTGCTTAACCAAGAAACAAAATGTTCTCTTTAACTTTTGTTTGAATCCAGAAAAAGACCTGAAGACAAAATGTGTGGTGGAGATGGAGGGGAACCAGACGGTTCTGCATCCAGCCATCGCCAACATGAACAAAGGAGACCCCCGGTAAGCTGCAAAGACTTTCATATGCTACTTTATTACATTATCATCAGTTTTATGCACAGTCATTCAACTTTTGAAAGATTGCAGTTTGCCTTTTATTTTATTTCATTTTATTTTATTTTATCTGTTCTTTCTTGGCCCGTCCACAGTGATGTCACCTTGGGCTGCCACATTACTTGTTTTGCAAAGAGTTTTTGGCTTGAATCATGTTACTTGACTCATGACATTGTTGACTTTAGACTAAGGCTGAGTGTTATATCAATATCATTTTGATATCATAAAATAAGACTTGATGTTGTCTTAGATTTTGGGTGTCATTAGCTGTGTAAGTTTACATATTTGCAGCTCTTGATTTTTAAACAAACCCTTGTCTTTGCATTTCATTTTGATCACAATTTGTTTTAAGAAAAGTGCTTCTAGCATTTCTATTGAAGCTTTATTTTACATTTGACACTTAGCCTGTTCCATGGAAATTGCAAAGATTTCTACCTGCCTGAAAAACATAGAGATGTGGTTGCAGTTCACCTTTACACTCTGCTTCCCAAAATTAAGAAAAACTTCTGATTCCTATGAGGAACACAAAGTGACTTGTTGATTCCGTGTTTCAAGACATCCAACTCTGAGTTTTGGTCTTTGACCTGATTTAGGACCTCTTGGCCTTGAAGTGGGACTTCATGCCAAGACTTGAGACTAATTTGTGACTTGCAGAACAAAAGTTTTGTTTTTTTCTGTACTGTAATAAAATACCATTTAGATATTGGATTTGATGTTTGTACTAGATGTTGTGCCATTTGTTTGGACAAAAACTATACTAAATCAGAGTCCACCTACTGCGCTTTCTCAGGAGCTTTTAACACTCACTCAGCCTCATCAGCTGACAGTTTGCTCAGATGTCAGATGGATCTACTGACATGTCAGCGTAGTGGCTGTTATGATTACATCTCAAGTGCTTGTTGCACTCTGTACATATTGACATGAATATTAAGCAAGTTACTCTTGTCCTCTGAAACGGTAGTATAACAACATTCAGTTCTTCTTACTAGCTTTTCTGTAGCCTCAACCATACCACATGGTCTTCATCAAATGGACAAATAGATTGGCGCTAAAGAGCCACTTGCGTTTTTATGATAGCAATGATCATCAATGATACACGATAAAATTACAGAATAGTTGTATTTTGTTTAAAAAATGACAATTTTTAATGTAATACTTTTTATTATGTGTATTATATGTAGAAATTAAACAATTAACAAACAGTAGTAGTAGTAATGACAAATAGAATCACGTGTCTTTTCAGGGTTTCAGTGTTGTTTTTCCCAATTTTTTCCCACTTTCTAATGGCTTATTACAATAAACAAGTGGAGCCTCTTGAGGTGGGCTGGCAACAAGCAGGATCCACTGCCTGAAACTGAACTCAGTTTAGCACATTAGTGGGTTAATGTTTTGCCTCCTTCGTGTGTGTACACATAGAGTAATTACAGTAAAGGCATTCCACAAATGTAATTCCCTGCCGGCAGAAGATTTTAATGTAGATTCTAACCAGTTCATCAAGTTAGCACCCAGTTCGCTGCAAGAAGCTCAAATCTAACCCTTACCCCACCCATCCTCTTCCTGTAACTCCTTTTCATTCCTCCTCCTCCTTGTGTGTCCTGCATGCATCACTCCTCTCTTGACAAAGGGTGTGGCTGTTCCAGCTCAGTCCTGTTCAGGTAGTTAAGCCAGGATTTAAACGAATAGGAGCAAAGGAGAGAACAATGTCAAGATTCAACATCCAGAACTCAATTGATAGGACCAAAAATTGACAAATCAGTGCAAAGCAAATTAGTAACAATGAAATAGGTAATTTTGTGTGTTGTACTCTACTGGTGCGTTTTAATTAAAAACGTGTCACTGAGCATATGTTGTGTGTGTCCATATATGCTTGTTGTTGTCAGAGCAGTGCAGTCTTCTCTCCCTCTTGTAGTCAGCAGACAGTGAATCAGAGCAGTGTAGGTAGATGCTCCCTGGAGGTTTTGGGCCCTGCTCAGGTTACCTTGTTCAGTAAGTAAGCCTTAGGGCAATCCCCTCCAGACACGGGAGCGTGAATCTCTCTCTTTGTAGAAAGAGAGAGTCTCATATTTTTATAGTTATCCTGTGCATTTTTTTTTTTGTGCATGTATCAGTGTGTGTCTCTTCTGCCCTGACACGCTTCAACTGCAGCGTGCTTCCCCCCTAGGGCTCAATGTGAACAGGTTTTACGGGATCAGTGCAATGCAGACAGGCACTTCTTCCATACTGATCCCAGTGCAGCGCAAATGGGGAAATAAACTGATTTTTAGCAGCCAGTAAGCAAGTATTTATAACCGGGAAAAAAAAATCTGCATAAACGTACTTTTGGTTAGTTTCTCAGATGATTGTGTTCTATCATGAACAGAGTCAGTGTTACAGAAAAAAAGTGTTGTTTGTTGGAGGAGTCAGTCACCAGCCAGTTCTACGGGGTTTCTGCTTGGTCAGCTCTCTGCCTGACAGGTTTGACTAAATTGCTGCATGAGACCCGGAGGGTGTTAATATGTTACAGCAGTCTTAGTAGCTGCAACCAGGAATACTGCAGAGCTGTCAGACCCTCAAGATGCTAGAGGAGCACAAAGCCTTGTGAATGCTTTCATGAACGTGGAGCTTGATAATAGTCAGCATGCCTGTAAATTTAAATTTCGATGGATCAATTTTACTGCAAATTTTATAAACAGATCTTGAATTATTGCAGAAACACGTATTAACCCCTGCAGAGTAATGTAATGAAAAAGAAGCTCTTTCCCATCTGAATTTGGCTTTAATGAGAATCCAATTTAAATTTGTTTGGGCCTTTTCAAATGCCTGTTTATCTTATACCCTGAAACTTACAGAATGTGTAATGTGTAACCATCTACTCAAGGGGCTGGGTGTTATCAGGTAGCTTTAATCTGGAATAGTCTAGTTGTGTGTGCCTTTGTGTTGCTGGTTACACTGTTTGACTTGCTGACCAGCCGTCCTCCTGCGTCTCCTTTAGTGACTCCTTGGAGCTGCGAGGCCCTGCCAGTTATCTCAGGAATGTCCTCGCCAGCTCAGGAGAGAACAGGACTTAATGTTGCTCTTTCATGGGCCAGCCAAGTCTCACATAGGGAGGCCTTGTTTCATTACAGCCCCCCCCCATGTGTACGGCCATGACTAAATTTGTGGCCTTTTTCTTTTAAACCCAAGTCGGTATTTCCATTTGAAGACTTTGTGTTTGAAGTTATGTATGGTACCGCGCCTCAGAAAGGGCTTCCCTGGAGACTGAGTACCTTGAGTCAAGTATGTCTGATTTTACCATAACAAATACAACAATTTGTATTCTGCATATTTTTCTCATTTTGTGTGGTCAGCCCAAATTGATTGCTATATGTAACATTTAGTAATAACTTTAGTATGATTCATAGAAAAATAATAGTATAATTTTGTAATAGACATCAGCAATTTGCATAAAGTGCACATTACTGTAATGGATATAAGGAAATGTAAGTTGCTTGAAATCTCTAAATCATAGTTGACAGTTGGCTGGTTTTAATACGAATATCTCCTTGAAGATCCACCCCCTCCACTGGCAAACCACCACAAGATCATTTCAACTTGTGGCATACACAGCAAATTGTACAAAACTTGAATCTTTGAATTGCCCCTTGCAGCTATGATTCAGAATCAGTAGTCACATACAATGTGCCAGTGATGCACCAAAAGAAGAATATATCAGTTTTTTAATCAAATCTGATTCATTGTTGTGCTTTTATTAAACCAGATATTAAGGAAACTACAAACATCACTGTCCATTTAACGTCAAAATGTATGGAATATATGTGATTAAACTATATAGTGCCATTTTCAGATGTTCAGCTGAACTATAAACTTTCAAGTTAAACTGACTTGAACTTGTTCTAACATAGATGCTGTTCAGATGATGGATGCCATGAGGCTGCAGTGGAGCACTGAACATGTTCGATAATTAAATTTGACGTCTGCTCACTGGAATGTAGTGCTGTGTTTGCTGACTGATTCATTGAATAGTATTGTTGCCTGTAGACTAGTCTGGGTCTCAGTCAGATATGTTCCAATACCACATTTCTTCTCAATAGAAATTCTGATGTCTGGCCTTTACTGTACTACTTACCTTGTATGTTACATTATAGATGTGCTTAAAGTTGCACAAGTTATTTTCTATTTATGGATATCGACTGCTTTTGCAATAAAACACTGGTTAAGCTGCATACAGGTGTACTGGGCACTGCAGCTGCTGCGAAAAGTCTTAGGCAGTATCAGAGACTTTACAGATATTAGTATTGGTTGGGAAGAAGCCCTGGTCTCAGGGACACTGGAAGGCTCTGTGATTCTTAGTGTTGCTGAAGTTCACATTCCCCACTTCATTCGCTTTAAGCCAAAGAGGATTAGTCAGCTTGACAGATTTTTAAGCTTCGTTACGATTAAAACACCTTTGACTACATATCCTTGAAACCCTCACTTCTTACTCCGCTGACTATAACCTGGAGTCATGTCAGACTTTCATCACTGGCTAACTCTGCTGTTTTTTGTACTGCAGTGTTCTGCACTGCAACGTCAAGTATCTGCTAAGACAACAAGTCGCAGCATTGACATGTTATTCATTTTTAATTAGTTGTTACACGTCCAGAGCTACATACAGAATCAGATGCAGCCTGGAGAATGATAACACAATGCACCCTTGGGGAAAAGTCCCCCACCTTCCACAGCCTGCTGTATGGTTCTGCAGCTGTTTTATACAGAAAAAACAAAAACAAAAATGGACTGCTAATGAATATGGAGTTGGACTTTGTACACTCATTGAGATCAGAGAAAAAATGATAGGACATCCTCCTTTTGACTGAGCTGTTAGCCTTCCCAACAAGAAAAGTCAATTAATACATCCGGCTCAGGGGCCAGTAAGCTTTTTATCTCATACAGTTATTGAGTGAAATAAACTTAAGATAAGAAGAACTTGTTGAGGTAACAAAAAGGAAGCACAAAGTAGATGTTAATATGCAATGTAGACATTGTGATACATTTGTATTTCTTCTTATCAAGGAACCATTGAAAAACCAACTGAAGTTTGTTTCTAACCTGAAGTTTGGGATTCAGTGGTCTTCACGTGTGACGAACAGTGTGATGACTGAGAGGTCAGCTCAGTTCAGACTGGCAGGAAAAATATCAGTCAGTAAAATAATTATGTAAATGTAACTGTGCTTTAAAAGCTACGGTCTGGGCAGCGTCCAGGTGTGAATGTGTGTAACTGTGTGAGAGTGAAGTGAGAGTTTTGCTGAATCAGGACTTGGCTGACTTGAAGTGAATATTAAAAAGACCTCAGGGCTCTTCGCTTTCCATACAAATGTTTCTTTGCTTGGCTCTGAATTTTTAAAGGGACTAAAATGTCAGATAAATGAATATTGTTGGTGTTGATATTGTTGCCATGTGATGAATATATTTACATGTTCTTGCCTTGGCAAACTACCTTGCTATATTTCTTCTGGTGTGTAAATCCACAGGGTTGGTGACACTATATCTTTAAACTGTTTTAAGCACCATTATAACATCAGTTGTTTACTTCAATTTTTATTTCTTCTCTCTGTCTCTTTCAGAAATCAGCCAAAGGTGAGTTTAAATTAAAATCTGAGTCACATTATATTGTAGATGGATACTATAGATATGATCTTGTCATTGTAATATTTTGTGATCGAATGCTCCATCTGTATAACATCCATGTATTAGATATATTTGATCTTAACTGGCTCTCTCATATCCTGTGTGTTCTCTTCAGGTTTTTGCATACGATCACTGCTTCTGGTCAATGGATGAATCTCAAAAAGACAAGTTTGCAGGTAAGTTGTGTTGCTGTGTTTTATACTCCTCTTCATTTGGTGCCTTCTGTTTTCAGCTTATTGTTACTTCACCGCTTGGTGACTCACTTTTAAAACTTATCACCCAGACAGAATGTTTCCTGATGTTCTGAACTATTTATGAAGACAAAAAAGGGAGTGTTCAGGGGGCGAGATGAAGAGTTACACATTGTTTTTTTGGTTCTGAATGTCCTGTATAATGTAAAGAGCCTGAAAACCTTTGCCAGTTTTTTTTCAAAAGTGTGAGGGGAATAAATAGTTAAACAGCCTGTATCAGTTGTCTTTTGTTGTTGTATCTGAAGAAAATGCCCACTGTGTCTATTCTTGGCTGTGAGTTCTGACCTGCACAGAGTAAAGAGAGAACAGTAAGAAAAGTGGTTTTGTATTTCTGTTCTCTTTCTAAACTTATCTGGAAGTGGAGTTTATGTTGCAGTCTGTACTTTGATATGTGAACGTGTGCTACCTGGTGTTTGTGCAGGTCAGGATGTGGTGTTCCAGTGCCTTGGGGGGAGTCTGCTGGACAACGCCTTCATGGGCTACAACGCCTGCATCTTTGCATACGGACAGACAGGTAAGATTGCAAGCCTGCAAACATAAAAATTTATGTCAACTTGGAAATATTGATAGAGGGATTATTTTGGAGGCCGCAGTTTGTTGTGTGATAGATTTTAATGCAGTATGCTCAGATATATATGAGGGTTGTCAAATAAACGAGCAGTTGAGTGTATTGCATCACTTTGTTACAAGTCGACATTTGCCTCTGTGGCTGCTGCTGAATGTCTAACAGGCTTCACAGCGAACATAAGTAATAACTGCATTCCATTCAGTTCAGCTGGATCCTAGGATTTGTTCATTTCATTGTTTAACAGCTGCCATTGAAGATGAAAAAC
This sequence comes from Acanthurus lineatus, assembly GCA_029814665.1. Taxonomy (NCBI): domain Eukaryota; kingdom Metazoa; phylum Chordata; class Actinopteri; order Acanthuriformes; family Acanthuridae; genus Acanthurus; species Acanthurus lineatus. Next base: position 3,695,682 of record JAPZDV010000010.1, on the reverse strand, counting down.
TCTCAGTCTGACTCAAGCAGAAATATTTACAGACATATTCATACGTTTAAGCTTTGTTCACGTCACCTTCAGTCACATTTGCTGTCTCCCTTCCTCATTCTTTGACTGGTGTTGCCACCAGAAGTTAGCAAAAGAAGACAAAATGAAACACACTGTAACCTTAAATAAAATTTAAGAGCTTGAACATTTTTGTAAACATTTGCAATGATATAGGTTCTTATCTCAACAAAATATATGAAAAATTTTTAGTCTTTTTGTAGACATTTTAATGTGGAAATGTCACATAGTGTAAGTTTAAATAGGACTGAGCTTTCAGTGACATTAGTAGTCACCACCTGTGCTGCTTCTCCTCTGACACGTGTAAATGCTGTGAATCAAAGGTCTGTTAATACACAGGCTTTTAGATCCATATAGGACATCAATTGCTTGATTAAAGGCAGTAGCGTGGTAAAGGTCAACAGGGTGTGTTGTCAGGTGCATCATTCAAGATCTAAGCCATTTCCAGTCAGGGCAGGTTCTTCTCCAGCAAGATTACAAGCCAGAGTATCATCAGCTGCACCGTCCCTCTTAACCCGACTTTACAATGAGTCTGCAACAAAGTGAATGCATGATTTCAGCACATTACTGGAGGAAAATAAAATTACAAACACAATCAGTTGAATATCTCTAGCAGTTTATGATCCCACTTCACTTTTAGTACATTTTGCATCCAATCTTGCAAACAAATATATTATGGTAGCAAACAAAGAGTTACTCAGACCAGTCTATTTGCTTACAGTAAATATATATTACCTATTACATTACATCATCTTGTTAAACTGTTCCTCTGATGGGGGGGGGGGGGGGGGGGGCGGGGGGGGGGGGGGGGGGGGGGGGGGGG